>PVJX010004515.1:0-94104 GCA_004027295.1 Dolichotis patagonum
CTACCTCTTTATGTGTCTATACACCAGTTATTTAATACTCCCGTTTTCGAGAGTATTAGATCTCTTTCACCCTTCTGTCCCCCGTTCCCAGAGCAGCACTTAGTCCAGTGTAAATTTTCAATAAGTGTTGGCTAAATGAATTTAGTTGCAACACATATGGTGGCAGGCACAATGAAATACGCTTCAAAGGAGACTGCCACGCCTAGCTGCAAGCAACCGGGAAGGCCTCATGGAGGAAGTGGCATCCAAACTGAACTTGGGAAATGAATTACCACTCAGCATACAGTTTACGAGGCTTAGGAAGATGTGCCTTTGAGACTCACAAGTACCTGGGAAGACACCCGGAAGCTCCGCTTAGGCAGAAGGGTCCAAGAGGGGAATGAAAATGGGCATGAACATCCTAGGATCCAACTCACAGAAAATTTGAACTACCTCTTAGATTTTTAAGCAAAGAGTACATAGCTTGAACTCTGCTTTGGAAGCCAGTCACCCTGGCATAGGTTCACTTCACGAAACATCTGTTAAATGCTGTCTCTGTGCCAGATGCTGAGCTGGGCCTTGCAGGTAATGAATCACTGAGACACCATTGTTCGTCACAGTCTTTGCAGTAAAGATGTCAGTGAAAGTCACAGAAGTGGCACAGACCGTGGCTCCAGCGGCAGGCATGAGGAGGCTGACTTTCGAAAGTTACAAGACAGTTCCTAGGGGACACAGGCAGCTTTTCCTGACAGATGGGGAGCAGATGCAAACACAAAGCAGGATGAGAAGCCACGCACTCCTGTCACACTCATTCACACCAATTCTAGGGTCCCTTCGCAAAAAACAAAACAAAACAAAACAAAACAAACATCAGGGTTTTCAATTTTTTTCTGTCTGTACTAAGTGGTATAATTCAAGGTATCTCTCAGCAAGAAGTCCCCCAGGAAATTCTGCAGCTCTGTCCTCAGAACTTGACCTCCTGCCCTCGTTCCTTTAGGGCAGTGCCTTGCTAAGGGCCCTCTAGATGCTGATCTCCCTAGGGGTGGACACCTGGCCCTACTCATCTCCCTTCTGCAGCTTGTTCCCAGTGTATTCTGGCATTCCCAAGTATTTGCAGCACAGAAAGATTTGCTTTAGTCACATAGAAAGCACACAGAAGGGAGCCTATTGGTAAGTGTCTCGCCTGTGTCATCACAAAGCAAAATATAAAATAAGACTCCCAATTCTTTCCCATTTTCTATGAAGTCCTGGGAGAACAGCTGAACCCGTGTGTCTCTGCTGTGAACGCTGGAATTCTGACAGCGCTGTGCTCACCTCACTGGGGCCTCGAGGAAAACCACGCCCTAAAGGAGAAGGACTGAATTGTCTTTCAGTCTGGATAAGTCATCTTCTGAGTTTACCAGAGAAGTCACAGTAGCCTGAAGCCTGGCTGTATTTTACATTTCTGCTGTTGACAATTAAGATCCATGTCAAAAAAAAAAAAAAAAAAGATTCATGTGAGGGTGCGTGCTTTCAATTACCACCAAAGTTGAGAACCAACACAATGCTTTATAAATGGCATTTAAGGATTTCCATTACTGCCCATCCTATAACATTTATTTTATTCATAAGGTGTCATGGTTTATGTCAGTGTCCCCAAGCCTCATGCAATTATGCATTTGTGATTGGTTCATTGTCTAGCACTGGGATAGGTGGTGTGAGTGCTACACCTGCCTAGAGGTGGAGCCAGGATATGATGTCAGGGCAGGAAAAGGTGTGCTTCTCTTGCCTGCTGTTTGCAGCCACCATGAACTGCAGCCCCGCCACACCACCCTGCCTTGGAGACAACTGAGCATGGACTGAAACCTCCAAAAACTGTAAGAAATAAACTTTTCCTTCTTTCATTTTGGGTGTCGGGTATTTTGTCCCAGCAACAAGTAAAAAATAACTAAGACATAAGATTATTATAATATTTTTGCTCATTTCATTTTATGGTCACTAAATGGACCCTGAGAAGACAGTCACATCTTGAATAAAATGTTGCTGCCTTTCCACAGAGGGCATTGGCTCCCATCTGAGGTTCCAACTACTGCTGGCAACTTGATTGCCAGGGAGGGCTCACTGGCAAGCTGGCTAAATCCACATGCAAGCCAGACATATGAAGAAGTACTGTATTTCCAAGGTCACAATATTAGTAAGTGGTGAAGGTGGGGCCTCAGTCTGGTCACTTTGGGGCTTAAACTGAACCCAAGAAGTGCAATGGAAATAGTGCCACTGTAGCCACACAACAAATCCTTCAGCTAACGTCTCTCCTGTTTACAATGACTTTAGTATTGTATTTAAACTCAGTGATAGAGATTATGAACGGGCACGTTTGTGCTTGTGACTCTAACTCAGGAAATTATCTGTCCTTATGAGGGTTACCCTGAGCCTCCAGGCCTTGTTAGAATTGTAACATTTTTCAGGCATGAACATGAAACTCCCACCAAATTTAAGCACAATGAAAAATGTGGAAAATAATAGTTTCATGAAGCCATAGTGAGGATGATAAACCACTTATGTGAAGATTCTCCATCACACTAAAAGCAAGAATCTACTCATTTTCCCTCATAAGCACAGGATGGCTCCAGCAAGCAGTCTTACTGTGTCTCGGCAAGGGACACTGGACATGGAATTCATCTGTAGCCTCAGCAGGGTTGTTAAAGCGACATTGCCTTAACCAGGGCAACTGCTGGTCCCCGAGGTTTAGAGGCCTCTGATCTCCCCTGTGTGTGGTCTGCTGCTCATCAAGTGGCAGGGCTGAAGCACATGGGTATGAGCACTCTCATACCAGTGGTGGTGTCAGTGTGACACTCTTCCCTGTTTATCTGAAGGCGCCCTATGCCCGCTGCCATTGTGTGCAGCCTGAAGCCTAGGAGTAATGAGGGACAGCTGCTCATAAGCTGGAGCTGAAATCTGGATGTATGAACAAGGGCAAAAGGGCCCGGGAGGGAGAAGGGATCTCTGTGGTTTTGTAAGGCACAAAAGTGCCAGAATGAGCTGGGTGTGGTGGCGCACACTATAATCCCAGAACTTGAAAGTTTGAGACCAGCCTGGGCTACATACATAGCAAGACTCCCTCTCAAAAAAACTCAAAACAAGTAACAGAATGGAAGTCAGAGAAGTGTGAAGAGGGAATCACAGAGTGAACTAGACAGAATGCCCAAGGAAATTAGAAAGTCAAGAGGTACCAGGTAACTAGGGTCTAGACTAATGCTTCTGTGTCATGGTGTGCAGACAAATAGAGTGGAAGGCCAGGGAAGAGGAAGGAAAAGGTGAGAAAGTCTGCAGATGCCGACCAGTGCCTCCACTGTTTTGCTGAAGAGTTCCAGGGTTCCCCATTCTCACAGAACAAAATGTGAATGGTACACCACTGTTCTGATTATGTCCTGCTGTAGATAAATCACTTCTAACATTTAGTGCTTTCAAACAAAGAGAATTTATTATGTCTCCTACTTTCTATAGGTCAAGAGTTCAGGAGTTAATTTAGTTAGGTGGTTATGACTTGCAGTTTTTCATGAGGTTACAATTAGGTGGTGTCTAGGCTGAGGTCTTGAGGCTTTGTCACTCGTACATCTGGCATCAAACTTTGTAATGGTTAGTGAACTAGGAGCTGAAACCATTGGGGAAGAGTACCTCCTATTTACTGTTGTTCTCCACAATGCCTCTGAAGCCACTTGGTTTCAAGCGAGCTGAGCATCTTATACGGTGGCTCTGGGCACCAAGAAACCTAAAGAACAAAAGAGCCAGGTGACAGTTCTGCTGCCTTTTTAATGATCTAGCATTCCATTAAGTCACTGTGGCCACTGTCTTTAAGTGGATGGGAAATATATTTCTTTTTGATGGGAGAAACATTAAAGAATTATGGTTCTATTCAAAAGCCACAGCAGTCTGCCCTTTGGCATAGGTTATTTATATAGATTCCTGTCTTAGTTGCCTTTCTCATTGCTGGGACAAAATACCTGAGACCCACAAGTTAAAAGAGGAAAAGTCACAGTCTTAGGTCACAGTTTTTAGAGATTTCAGACTATAGTCAGCTGGCTACAAGGCAGGGTAGCATTGCAGAGGGATATGGTGAAGAAACAGTCCATGACATGGCAAGCAAGAGGCAGCAAGACCTCCTTCTTTCTCTTTTTATTCCATCCAGGCTACAAACCTATTGGTTGTGGCACTCATACCCCGGATGAGTCTTCCCTCTTCAGTAAATCCATTCAGTCACACCTAGAACTATGCTAAGCCAATCAGTGGGCTAATGTATTATCACACACCCATCATCCAATATCACACACACACAGGATTCAGTCATTCTCAAGAGCCCTACTTTGGAGCACATGAGGCTTTGGGGGAACCATCTCCACATAAGCCATAACAAATGCATGTGCAAATAGCTCTCACTCATCCTGAGACCCTCCCAGATTTATCACCAATTCTGCTACCAGTCTTGGCTGAAGACCTAATAGCTCATCATCTAAATCAGTTTCAGGAGCTACATACAAGGAACTTCATATACACACCCCCATATTTACCCCTTGCATGCCCAACATACTTCAGTAAAGTAGATGTAGGATAGTCTACATAGATGTTTCACACACAAGACTCATACAGTAATGAGTAGTCTGTAGCAATTCTGAAAATCCAACCAATAACATGTGTCCAGTTTCTTGGTTAGAGCTCAGTATATTCATTGGGAATGATGCTCCTTGGCCCCTACCTCCATTTTCCGGGCTCTCAGGTTCTCCCTCTAATTTAATAGGAGAGAGAAGGTCTCTCCTACTAAATGCACCCCTTTTTAATGCCCGTAGTTTTCCCAGCTCACTTCTTTCCCAAAGAACTGCAAGAGTCCCAAAGCCTGTTTTCATGTTGTGCAGCTGCTGTTCTACTTCATCTGCATTTACTGATTTCATGAGTAAACACCTCATTAAAACTTTGTGTGTTTCCTATCACTTGTATTAGCAAGCACTCCATTAGATGAAAACCACATCTACAAATCTCGACCAGATCAGGTTTGCCCTTACCTCCCTCAAAGGCCACTATGGAACTACATCCTTAAGGGGCATTTTTGCTTAAAGGGCACATCTGAGAGTCATGCCTGTAAGATCGTTAGGGGGTCTTTTGACTGTCTGAAAGAACCTATGAGACACTAACTTAAATCTGTCCAAGGTCTTAACACAGGTTCTAGAGTAAGTCACGTTGCTGCCCTCATCTTCAATTACACATTGCAAGTATAGCTTCATTTGCTACCTGGAAAGAACAACACTAAGAAATATTTCTATTTTTGAATCCCCAAAGTCTTGGCTCATGTCTTTCTTTAGTTCAGCTTTTCACTCTTCTGTTTTACTAAGAGCTAGAAGTACCATGCAGCACCATCCACGGTGTGCCTGAAAAATCTCATTCAATCATGGATTCATTTGGTATATTTTCCATTTTCGTTGCTAACACAGACGACAATATTACTAGACTTCCTACCACTTCTTAGTCAAGGGGTCACCTTTCCTCCATTTTGTTCACATTCCCATAATTCCTTGCAGACACCATCCAAACACTACCATTCTACCCAGACCCCAAATCATTGGCACACATTTCAAGTTTTGTCATGGCCATACCTCAATCCCAGGTTAGAAAATCCTGGTTATCTGTTGTGAAACATCACCCTCAAAATTCATTCATAGCCTCAAAAAGTCATCATTTGCTTTCTTTCTTTCTATCTTTTTCCCCTAATTTTTCCTGGTTCCTGTAGATCTGGCATTCTGAACGAGTTTGTCTGGGTGGTTTTGGCTCAGTATGTCTTGTAGGCAGATGCTGCTGGAATTGGGGCCAGCTCAAGGCTTCTTCCTCCTATATCTGGCCCGGGGGCTGGGATGACTTGAACAGCTGGACTGAAACTGCTGGGCTCTTTAGGCATCTTTCTGTTTATGTGCATGGCCTGTTGATCTGTGGTTTCTCTAACGTGTGGTTTCCGTGCTTCAGAGTAGACCTCAAGAGAGAGAGCCACACAGAAGTTACTGTCTTGTATCAACCAACCCTGAAAGTCACACAGAATCTCTTCTGCTCCTTGTCTAAATTAGAATTGAGTCACTTGGCCAGCCCTATATTTAATGGAAGAGGAATTATACAGACTCCACTTCTTGATGGGAAGTCTTTCAAAGAATTTGCACATATATTAAAGCCACTATGGTTTCCCACTGGAGCATGGAGAGCCCATACTAGTATGTGTTTTCTTGCTCATCAGGATGAGTTTGGTGAACTGGGGAGAAAATTCCAGATGGTGAATTTCTTGAAATTCTAACAGTTAGTCTCCTATTTTTAGATTTAAGTGCAATTGAACATTATCTCCCATAACCATTTGGGAAACTTTTGCCATGAGGCCATGGATTTAGCTCAGCACTGTAAGTGCCTGCCTGGGTAATTTTTGTCTGTCCTACTGCTTCTGAGTCCTGAGGTGATATATGCCTTTTTATGGTTTAATTTACATGTCCCCCAAGAGTCCTATGCACTTATAGGTGAAGCTTTGGAAGGTGATTGGATTATAGGGTTTATAACTGATTTGCTGTTAGGAGGTAGTACCTGGTTGGAAGAGGCAGATCCCTTTGGGTGTGGCCTAGAAGGATTTATCTCCATCCCCAGCTCCTCCCTTCCCTGTCTCTGCCTCCTGGATACCATGAGGTGAGCAGCTTTTCCTTCACTCGGCCCATCTGCCATGCCACCCTGCCTTGTAGCCAATGTGAACCGAAATCTCTACAAACTACAAATAAACCTCTCTTTCCTTTAAGTTGTGAGTGTTGGATATTGTGTCCCAGTAATGAGGAAAAAAAAGGTATGTCTGGAGCCCAGCACTGTTCCAAAATAAAAGTAATCTTCCTCAAGTAGCCAACAAGCAGCACTGTCTCCATCTCTAGCTAATGCTTGGATTTGATTTAACCTAGGTAAGTAGCTTTTGCCTGCTTGTCAAAGAATTAAGTAAACAGCATCTACCTTTAAATGTTTTACAGGGAACTAAATAACATGTTTTGGGACCTAAAACCAAGTCTTATCCAAGGCAGGAAAAATCTCGTCTTCCAGATTTTTCAACCACATTTTTTTATTAGCGCACACTGGTTATATGGATTAGTTGGTTTCATCTTGGGCAGATTTGTACTTGCTCATAACATACTCTCATCATTTCCTTCATCACTCTCCTCCAGCCTTCCCCTAGTTTCACATGTTTTTTGAGGTGGGGCAGTTCAGTGTGTACAATGCATCTTGATCATATTCATGTTCCCTATTACCTACCCTTATACCCTCTTTCTCTCCTGCTTTTCCCCTTGACTATGCAGAATATAAGTTCTGTGGCCACTACTAAGATAATATGCAATCAATTTCCAAAATGTAAAGAAATTCTAGGGGTGCACAGATTTTATTTGCAGACCAACACATGAAAATGTGTACATGGGTGTGGGCTGGTGCAGAGTGAGACAGCCAACCCTTAAGATGACTGGCGTCGCCTTTTCAATATTTAGACTATGAAAATGCAACGCTTGCTCTTGTCTTCCTTAAACTTTTCTCTTTCTCCTTCTCTCTCCACTCCCCTCCTCTGCCCCACTTCTTCCAGACTTTACTTATTTATGTTTAAGAATAACCAAGCCACACGTGATTCATTCCTAAAGCTCAAGATATCTTTCACAACTTGCTCAAACACAAATCCCATTGTTCACATCCTTAGGGAGAGTGAGTTACTTGAGAGGGAAAAACGTAAAAATTGTGTATACATTTTTGATTCAGTGAATAATTTATGCTATTAAAATAAATTTGTGCAGAAAATGTTAAAGATCTTTGAGTAATCCTAAGGTACTGTATTTTAGACCAGGGGGAAATGATTGGACTACACAGAGCTTTGGAGGGAGCTGTACAGAGGAACATACATTTAGAGTAGTTTGGTTCATATTAGATTTGCTTGCAAATGCTGATAGTCTATATATGGTGCCAGAGGCCTCTTTAGTGCAGTCCTGTTTCTTTTCTCTTTCCCACTGTTGATGAGTGTTGTTCAGAGTCAGTAGACTTTTGATAGAGACTCAGCCAAGATAGATTCCACAGATAGTGCCTTTAGAGGAGAGGAAGAAAGAAGGAGGCAGGACAGTAGGCAATGGTGACAGCATTTCATATTAAATAAGTCAACTTTTAGTTTTTTGTCTCTTCATTTTAGTCACATCTTTTTTTCCCTGGATATCAATAATGTTGCTGCCAAAACCCTCCAGCTAGCAGTGACACAAACATTTAAATCTACCAGAGAGACAGATGGCGACATCAACTTCCTTTGTTGTTTTAGAGGACTGCCAGCCCTGCTGCAGTGTGCAGTGAATGGGACATTAGACATAACTATATCTCACAGGGGTATTTTCTTAGATTCATCTTCAGGAAGTAAAGATGCTTCATTGTTTGTGCAGATTTTTGTTGGCTAAGATCCTGGGAACTACAACCACAAGAAAAAACTAATACTTGAATGAAGGTCACCAATTAGCAACCCCATAACTTCCTTTTTGCTGAACTCCCCAGATTAAGACATGACATTGTTATGGTTGCCAGCCAGCTCCGTCCTCTGAAAACTTTGTTCATGACTATACACAGTTCACAGGCTCACAGATTGCTTTAAATGTAGAAGGGGGTCTCGTTGTTTATGAGACCCCTTCTCGAGTCTCCCTTGTATGTCTCATTTTTTATCAGAAAATCTCAAAACATTTTGAATCCATGATCATTACTTAAGCAAAACATGGCCTTTTGTTGATTTGTCTTAATTTATTGAATGTCCTATTTCCCTGTCCTGTGACAACAATTTTCCAAAATTGTCTGATCTTTAAAACATTATGACATTAATGCAATTTAAAATATATCCAGAGTTTGTTCCTTTCTGTTTAAAAACATTTTCATGAGTAATTTAAGAAATTCAAATCTGCATATCTCCTGCACTTGACAATGACTTTCATTGCAATTGACATATCAGGAAAAGTTATAGAGCTTACTCAGAGGAAGCTCCATGATAGAATCTTTGGTACCTGGGATGGTCCATCTGCTTTTAATGCCAAGAGAGAGCAAAATGGGCCTATGCTGGTCAGAAAATAAAACAGAGGAAAATGAGGCAGTCAATTTAAGAACCATATCACACATATTAAGGGCCAGAATAGACTCCACACATTTGAAGGAGACAGGGAGACTGAGAAACAGCATGATATTTAGAAAAGGAGATGAGTTTCATAATCTTTGATTAAAATCTCTTCCTCCATGGACATAAATGTTAAAACAAGCAATCTCCAATGGGAGAAAAACCTCAACAGAATTCAGACTTACCCAAAGAGAGTTCATAAGGAGGGACCCTAGCACAGAGAAGAGATAGCTGCATACAGAATCTTTTCAGTAGAAAGATAATTGAAGCTATCTAGAGATAAGCCAATCAAATAATAAAAAAAAATCACTGTCTCATAGAATATCTAAAGGTCAATATCTCAATTTAGTTGACTCTAAACTTGCTTGGGCATGAGGCCTGGTATTCACATTGCCACTGTGTGACTTAAGTTCTCAACATTTCCACCAACAGCTTCAAATGAGTCTCCCTGCCTCCCATGTGACTCCCTCCAAATCCTGCTCTTCAGTGTAGCCCAGACAATCTTGGAAGCCCTTTCTTGCCCCTTACCTCACTTGTCTCTTCCACATCTGGCACAGAGCAAACACATGTCCTCCCTAACAGCACCTCCCTCCTCTCACCTTGTTCTCCAGCTTGGAGTCCCATATCCCCACCACCTGGACCTTGAGCACTTTTGCTATATACCTTTGAGGTACTTCAAAGACTACAGTAAATGTCCCAGCTACACAATTCTGAGTTCCACTTGCTCCTTACAGGAGTGCGGCATCTGACACACAGCGGGCCCACAGCAACCCTGCGGAGGGATGGAGAAGGTGATACCTGTGTGGTTCCTTCCTGTGGCAGGAATCCCATCCATCCCCAGACACCCTGCAAGGCTGCCCTGGTCCTGCCCCTGAGGTGCTACTCTGGCAACCCAGGTATAACTTCTCATTTATTTTATTTTATC
This sequence comes from Dolichotis patagonum, assembly GCA_004027295.1. Classification (NCBI taxonomy): domain Eukaryota; kingdom Metazoa; phylum Chordata; class Mammalia; order Rodentia; family Caviidae; genus Dolichotis; species Dolichotis patagonum. Next base: position 10,056 of record PVJX010004515.1, read on the forward strand.
TGCTTATATTAGCTGTAAGTACTTTTGTTTCTTAGCTAATTATATAGAGGCCATATCTGTGGATCAAAGAGCCAGAACATCAGCCATTTCCTGTGACTCAACTAAGCAAAGTAGGAGAACATGGTGTATGGTCGACAGGCCTAGGCTGAATGGTGTCTCTGTCATTTTATGTGCTTGGTGACTTTGTCAAGCTCCTTGGCTTCTCTTTGCCTCAGTTTTCTTATGTGTACAAACCTGCTTGCCTCACATAATGAACACCAGTTGCAGTTACTGGAATGTAAATATTTACTTAGATCCAACCCTATGCCAAGGCTAGTGCTAGTTGTTGGAGAAAAAAGGTGCATAAGATAAAAGCAAGCTTGTGCTCTTGGAGCTCAGACTCACTGAAAGTTGGAGAATGAGTGTTATAAATGCTGCAAAGGGGGAAGTACTGAATCCTAGCAGTCTGTTTTTCAGTTTTCAACCTACATTTTTATAGATGTCACTAGTCACTTTCTCATCACTGGTATACATACCTGACACCAACAATTTAAAAGAGGAGAGGTTTATTTTGGCACCTGTGTCTCATCCATGGTTGGCTCACTCCAAGGAAGGAAGGCATAGTGAAAGGAACTGGTAGAGGAGAGCTGCTCAATTCATGGTTGCTAGGAAGCAGAGAGCAAAGGAGGAGGCAGGAAGTGAGGTCATTCCCCCAGTGACCCACCTACCTCTCCCAAACAGACTCACCTCCCAACAAGCAAGTTCCCTATAGTGCTCCATGGTTTAATCACCTTCCAAAAGCCTCACCTGTGAGCACATGAGACCCATGAGGGGTATCCAGACATAAACCATAACAATGTACTTTCCTAAGCAAACTGATAGAGGCCTTAATTATATAAAATCTTTTCCCTGCACATAAATTATATAGTGACTGGTACATGGTGGATATTCAATGTATGTTGAGCAAATGGATGGATGAATGAATGAATCACTGAAGAAATGAACAGTAGTTTCAGCCTTAGAGATACCTGACACAAAAACTGACCAGGTCATGATTCACAGCCAAAGCCACCAAGAGTTTGTTTTCAGAAAACTGAAGCTGTCCCGTGTTTTATTATAAAAATATATGAAACAGAATCTACATTTCCCAGAAATGGCCAAGAAGAATCTTTTAACTTCATCTTGGGGCCGGGAATTTAGCTCGGTGTCTTAAGCACCTGCCTGGCAAGCGCGAAGTCGTGAGTTCAATCCCTGGTACCAAAAAAAAAAAAAAAAGAATTTCACTCTCACTGGGCTGGGGATTTAGCTCAGTGGCTTAAGCGCCTGCCTGGCAAGTGCAAGGTCATGAGTTTGATCCCAGGTACCAAAAAAAACCAAAAAACAAAAAAAAACTTCATCTTGAGTTTTGACTATTATTTTTTACCAATCTTTTGCCAAATTGTGGCACATAAAAAAATTTAAATATTGTTGTTTTTAAAAATATAATCATGTAAATAAATAAAAAAGAGAATGAAAGATGATTTCATTCAGTCCATCATTTACTCATTTTATTCATTCTAGAAACCTACAAGGTGTGATTGAAATATATAGTGAATGTTTACATTTTTAAAAATTATTTCAATAAAGGACACATTACCACTACCAGAATAGTCTTCCTTGCTTTACAAATACTTATCCCGTTGTTCTTGCCACTTCCTGAAGCAGTTGGAAGTCCTCTTTTATGAATGTCTTTACAAAGAGTGATTAAAAACAATAAATGCTGCTGCTGCTGCTAAGTACCATTCAGCAGAAAAGTCAACTGGTGAAAACATGGTACTGCGTCCTTGGCTACCTATTTGTGCTCCTAGCACCATGTACTTTTGGCTTTTCTCCAAAATAAAAATGACCATGAAAGATAAACATTTTGAAACAAAACTCAGGGAGCCATAATGGTGCAACTAAAGGCACTCAGAAGCAAAAGGAACTATTTTGAGGGGGATTAATGACAATATGCCATTTTTAATGTGAATATTCACTATGGTTTTCAACCACACCTCATATATATTAGGCATTGTGTATCTAACAAATATTTGAGAAATAAATAACTGCCCTGCAGCCCCACTATCCACGGTGAAGAAGCTAGGAAGTTCCATACATTTTAAAGAATATTAAGGGAGGATGTGATCTTGGATTTACACACTCACGCCATGACCATTCGTTAGACTGGGGGTTCTAAGGGTCCCGAGGTTGCCTCATCCTCATAGCTACTCCTCTCACTACATCCAGCAGAGGGCTCTGAATGCAGTCCATGTTTGTTACAGGTGACCTGACCGTGCTCTGGGATGCCCATAGTGTAGCAGATACCAGGACCTCCAAATGGGAGACCCACAACAGTCCCTGGTGATGCCCTCCCAGTCATGCTAGTTGTGGGTTGAAAGGGCCAGAACATGCTAGTTTTCACTTAAGAGATGTTTTAGTTTGAGGTAACTTTTCTAGAAGAGGAAGAATTCTTAGTGGTCTCTTTTGTCTCTTTAGCTAGGAGAATCACCAGTCAGCCACAGACTCAGTTGCAAAGCTCCCTGAGTATTGTCCTAAAGATGAGACTTTAGGACAGAGACAGAGTTGGGTGAGACACAGTAGGGTGAGACAGAGTAGGGTGGGAAGTGCTTTTTCTTTCCCAGCTCTTTCCCATTCTTCTTTTTCACTCAGTCTGTGGACCAACTCTATAGGTTGGGCCATGGGATTACAGGTGTCCTTGTGGAATTTTTACTTCTATAAGATCAACTTCTTTTATATTTTAGGACTGATGCAAATGTGATAAATGCTCCCATTCTCTGACAGAAGAAAGGTCACTGTTGCAGTCATGAGCAATAAATTTGCCACCACAATCTTTAGAAACTAAGGAATAATAGGGTTAAATTCTAGAGGCTCTTTTCATGCATCAGTGATTCTCTCAAAATGGAGCTAGATTGCAGGAATCTTTGTCCGCTCTAGAGAAGCTTTCTTTTCCAGTGAGGGGACAGTATGTGAATGTGATAATATAAAGGCAGTGAGGAAATGAGCCTCTGATCACTCTTTCAATTATTTGATCCTGGCAATGATTTCTTTTTTAAAGCCACTAATAACCATGGTTGATGGTTACATTACTCACCTATTTCTAACAGCTTCTGGATTTATCTTCATATTTTCATTCCATCTTCTCCCTTGTGCCTTTCTGTAATGCTGCCTCAGCCTCAGAGATGCAGTGTAGCTGTCTGCTGAACACATGAATACTAAAGAATTGGTTTCCCTAGTAACAATAACCACGAAGCAGCTCTCCGAATGTCCTGCCTTACTGTCTGTCTGACTTTGTTTTCTTTCTGTTGATCATATGGAAAAACGCCCAAACCAGGCTTGCCCATAAAAGATGCATGCAAATCTTGCAACCTATAAGCAGAAAGGATATTTGTCTCTGCTGAGTTCATATTTTTTTTCTCAACATGATATTCTGTTTTATGTGATCAGGGCTAAGCCAGGGCACCTTTAGAGGTCCACAGGCCATCTCAGAACTTGTTTTCTTTCTTCCAACTGAAAATCTGGAGCCAAAAAACTGTAGAACAGGACACATCAATGAGATGTCCCTTTAATTGTGGATACTCAATGTGGAATCTTCCAAAAAAATTGTTTGCAAATATTTCAAATTAGAAAAAGAAAATGGTAATTGAACATAAAATGATTTGCTGATTTTTCAGGCTTTAAGAATTAGTGTTTTTGTAATGAGAAATTGCCCTGCTTACTGCTTCTCTTCCTAACTCTAGTCATGAATTGAAGAGACTGCCCTCCCCAGAGGAATAGAGCACAAGCTGCCTCTGGAATCAGCCAGTTTGAGAACTGCAGTAAGGACTCAAAGGAGGAGACCGCCAGAGACTTTTCCCACATAGTGCCCTCCTCCAGACACCCCCTGCATCAGCACTCCTGCAGCTCAGGCCTCACAGGCATGCGCTGATGTTTCCAAGCGATCTTGGATTTTCAGGTTTATCTGGGATCACCTACTCTTCCACATCTTTCTCTGTATCTCATGTCCTTTTTAGCTCCTATAGCCCAATACAGCAGTACAACTCAGCAAAGCAATGCCGAATGGAAAAATGAATAGAACCGTTTAATAAAACTCAAGTTAACAATTTCAGTCTTATTGCAGCCCTCACTCAAAGGGATACTTAAAGCTAAAATAATGCTCTGATCAAGCATATTTAAGCAACCTGATTGTTAACATGCAGACACTCCATGATGGACATGTAGTACCTCATAATGTTAAAGACACAAATTATAGATGTCCAACTATTTTCCTCACGCCCTTTAGCTTTAGAAAAGAAAGAACTCAAAAGTTAAAACAAAACAATTCTGTACAGTTCTGTTCTTAGTCAGATAAAGAGGTAATGATAGGCCTTTTATCTACCATTTCTGAACCAGTTGAAAGTTTGTCCAGAGTCTGGCAAGATGCAACAGGTAAAGTCGTGTATTCACACAAGAGATAGTGGAGATGTTCCAATCAGGTTGACAAAAACACAAATTGTTGGTAATGCTTGTAATGACTTTTCCCATTTGGTGATCTTAACTCATCCTTGTTTAAGAAAAAGTAGAAATTTTAAAAAGAAGACAAAACTCGAACAAACAACTGTGTTGTAAAAAACAACATGAGCTATAGTAAAATAAGGCATGCACGATACACTCTGGACTAGCATTTTAACAACTCAAGGTTTCTTACCTTGTGTACATGCTCTCTTTTGTACACTTGTTATTTAATTTGAGAAACTAAGTACATCCCATTCATGTTTTCAGACAGCTTTATTGTTCACCTGTTTTTATAATTCAAAAATTTTAGTAAATTTACAATTGGACAACCATCACCAGTTCAGTTTTAAAATAGTTCTCTTACTTCAACAAAGATCTTTCATATTCATTGTTCCTGTATATTTCAAAGTTCAAATTTTTTTTCATCAAAATTCTAGATGAGATCAATCTTTTCTGATAGGAGGTAAAAATATTAAACTTTTAGTATGATGAAGAGATGGATTGTAATTGAACTAATAATTTAAATGATACAACTTGATAAAAGGCTTTATCTAACAAAATTTTGGGCCTAGAATCTCAAACAATTCATGAAAAAAACCCGTGTTCTAGATTTAGAATTGTATCACTTGAAATCAGGTTCATAACAATAAGAAAATAAATGAATGAACATGAATTGAGTATTGCTGATACCAGGGATGTCTGAGCCCCACGTTTATCTTCTCTCAAATATTTACAGCGAACACTAATTGATATATTAATAATCCATTTTACAGATGGTAATAGAGATGTAGAGAGAATGCAGTATCTTTCCACAGGTCAGTAAATTCTGAAGCCATTTTCAAACTCAGGCAGTCTGACCACAGCACAGAAGCGCCTCACAATGACCTCAATAGCAGCAGCACTGGAGATGACTCTCTGCAACCTCACCCTTCCCCATGGCTCCTTTTCCGGCACCAGCCCCTGGATCTGGACCAAGAGCCATAGTTGGGATGTCCATCCCAACAGTCAGTTGTACCTGCCGGAGGACATCAACTCCCAAAACCTGCACAAAGCATCTTAGCAACTGCTGCACATCATGTAGCAATAAGCCCAATTCAGCACACAGCCCTGAGAAGAGTAGGACTGTCGGAGCTCAGCCTATGCCCAGGGTCCCAGGTCCCTTTCCAGGCACCACTCATGGGAGCCAGCCCACTACTCTGGGCTTTCCCCCACCTGAGGCACCACTTGCAGGGACCTAGTCCTGCTCCTTTTTTCCCCTAACCTGACGGTGAACAACAACAGTGAAAAGAGACACTGTTAGCGTAGGGCATAGTTTAGCATAGGGCAGCCAGGGGTTCTTGCCTCTAGGGCAGAGGAGCCCCGAGCCTCTGACTCATCCCTTTTTTATTCACCCAGACACAGGTACAAGCAATTAAAGTAACACAATATTCATCCATCTCATATTACCTATTAATACATGCTCAGGTAAACAATTTAATCTTTGCTGTAATAGCTTTCCCTGGATCTGCAACATATTCTCATGCCTGTGTGATGCCTTTCTCCTTTAGGCTCACAGAGGCGGCCAATGAGGTCTTAATCTTCCTTAACTGGTCTTCCACTCAGGACTGTTATGAACAAAAGATTCAGGGGCCCAACTTACATGGACCCTTATCCACTTTTTCTGGGGTCCATGTAAGTTGGGCCCCTGAATCTTGATTATTTTAGTCAAAGAAATGAAAATGTAAAGACCAGAAGGGAGAATTGCTATAGCTTATACTCTGTGATAAGAAGGAGCCTTATGGTCTCTGACTCCCTGACCAAAGGCATCAAATTGGCAGTGACTCAAAAAGACGTGAAAACACAAGGAGTACTTCCAAAACCATACAATAGTGATTATCATATTTTAGCATATGATTCCACACTGAATTATTTCACAGTTATAATTAGGTTGCTAATGCAACACAGAATTGGACCATATGCTAATTTGGTATATGCTTTATCTAATCTGATGGAAAAGTAACATTTAGAGGGCCTTTAGTTTTTAAGCAAGCAATTAAAAAGGACTTCTTTACTGTAAGAACTTTAAAATCACATATCATTTTTGTTTTTAATTATTATTATGTTGGGCTTTAGGGGTTGAGAGAGAGACAGAGACAGAGACAGAGAGAGACGGAGACAGAGACTGATCCCACCCCAATCACAGGCATAAGCCATATACTGAGGTCTCTGATTTCTTTCCAGAATTCATTCAGATTCTTTTCTTTCTTATTGGCTCCCTCCTCCTTTTTTCTTTTTTGCCTTTGGTGAATTAAAACTAAATTTTCTTCTCTAGGACAATTCTCTGTTCCAGTCATAGTAAATAGCAATTTCATTTCCATCCTATTATCTTTTCTAATTAAATATTTGTCATGCAAAAGGAGATCTAAGGTGCCTGTGTTTTCCATTATGTAAAATATTCAGTTATGGTAATAGCTTTGGAATGGTATCTCCCTTGAAGGTGTTATGGAAAGAAACCAGGGAACTGTTTTCCCTTGGACTCTTGCCTGTTTATTTTCTTCTTAATTGGTCATAATTGCTAATATGGACAGTATCTTATCGTGAAGGATATATACAAGATAAGCATTCTTTAGTAAGGAGAATTATATAAAATCTCTAGCTAAAAATTTTTAAAGGTTAAAAATACAACCCTATTTTTAAAGGTTAAAAATACAACCCTATTTTATACTATCTTAGATTCTTTCCCCATGTTTTCCCTACTATTCATACTTAGCAAAACCTATACTTTTATTCTTGATGAAATGTGCTTCTGAGCTCAGATTGTTTCAGAACAAAGTAGGAATATGCCAGAAGGACAACCTGATATTTCTTGAAAATTCTTTCTTCCTTCTTATGACAAAGCCCAAGGGGGTAGGCTCTGTTGAAGGAGAATTTACTTTTTAAACCCTTTGAACACAACACTTTTCTATTTTCTGGGGCAAGATATCTTTTTCTGGCCAAACACAATCACACCTTATATCTATATTTACATCAAAACATATATGTTTATATATTTTATGTGTGTATGTATATTTATACATATATTTTGTCTGTTCATCTCTAAATTCTTGGACTTTAGTTTTTAACTATTTCCATACATAATATTCACAAATTAACTATGAAACTGATTTTATAAAGGTGGGATTATTTTCTCTCAATTCTCAGAATGCAGGCTGAGACTGTTCTTGTTTGGGAAGGAGCCTGTGTGTATTTTATGAAACTGCTACCTCCAGAAATGCAGTGTGTGCATGTGTGTGTGTGTGTGTGTGTGTGTGTGTGTGTGTCTGTGTGTCTGTGTGTGTGTGTGTACACCATGCTGGAGGAGACAGTGATATCAACGGGATCTCACTGTATCTGAGTGGTCAGGATTTGAGGAAGAGATGCTCTTGTGCCTCCCCCTCCCAGATCTTATAACCTGGACCAGTGACCTTCACCCTGCTCCAGCTGCTTGGAGCGCACAAATTCTCCCTCTTTTGGGAAAATTGCCATGAGCTAATAGACAGCAATTCTCACCCACAATGTTGGTGGAAGGAGGATGCAGCCAAGGCCTGACTGATTAAGAGGTACAAAAGGCCTGCACCCTGGCCTCCACATGGGACACTCATGTGGCAAATTTAATGCTCTAGAGCATTCCTTCACCATCCAGGTCAAAGATAGGCTTTCTCTGAAGCCATATTCTTCCTTGTTCCCTTTCAGCTTCTCTCCCTCCCTGTCTTGGTTGCTTTTCTCTCCTTGCTGAGATAAAATACTAACATCCAAAGTTAAGGAATGAAAGGTTTATTTAGCTCAGTTTGTGGAAGTTTCAGTCCATAATCAGCTGGCTCCAAGGCAGAGTGGCATATGGCAAAGGGCAACAGTTCATGGCAGCAGAAAACAACAAAAGCAACAAGAACAAAAGGGGAGGAGCATGGGGAGAAGACTCATTCTGTACCTTATATTGTATGGAGTCCATACCCACTTGGGTGTGCACACCCATAATCACAGCATTGGCCTATAAGTCATTCACAAACTCTAGAAGCCCACCTCCATGACAGCATGAGGCTTTGGGAGGCCATCCAGACTCAAACCATAACACTTACTGCCAGGATTTTTTGTAGAATACTTTATTAAGAGCTCAGCTGCAGTAATTCTTGTCTAGGAAACTTGTTTCCACTGTGGATGTTCAGTTTCCTGATCAGTGAAATGTGAATACTCATCCCTGCCTATTCTGTTTCTCAAAGTTAAGGTAGGGAGAAATGTGTGCAAGAATTTTGTTAACAGGGAAAGAAGTAAAAGTATTTTGCAGGCAATGTGCTAAACAGTATTTATTTTTGCATATGGCATTGAGGATTAACCCCAGAGCCTTCACTACATATCCAGAAATTTTTTTAAATTTTATTTTAAAGGGGGTAAAATTAAACACAACAAAATAGAACAGAACGGGACATACGAAAGCATAAATTTCAAAGCTAGACAACCAGAGATCTTCACTATCTGTCATATCGTCTCTTGTTTTGTTCCAAATGGTTGTCCATATCTTTGCATATGGGGAGTTCATACTAAATAACATAGCCAATCTTTTCACAAGATGTGTAGTTCACTGGCTCCCACTTGCTAAGGGGAGGGGAGGGGGAAACACGGGACGGGGGACAGGACGACATGAGATGTCTGATTCTCAGCCCACGCACAGGCAGGCTAACAGCTGCCCCCCCCCCCGAGAGGGAAGGAGCTCCTTGTTCTCCCAGCACCCTGAGTCAACCGCATGGTGCAGGTCCTGAGGTGCCAGGGTCTCTCTCCTGCGGGCCACCAAAAGTCTGCCACACTCACCTGCTATTTCTTTCTGATGAATTGACCATTCCATTTCCAAAGTTCTGAAATGGCCAACAGACCACAGAAAGAATTCTCTTTAGGCTCCTGTTTGAAACCAGCAGCTATAGCAATCTGTTGGCCTTGCTTCAGGGCCACAACATTATATTTTTTATTTTGAGAGAGGGTCTTATTAGGCTAAAACTGGCTTTAAACCTGGATCCTTGTGCCTCCATCTCCCTAAGCAAGGTAAACTAGTGAACAAGACCTGAGTCCAGGGAGAGGGAGCACACAGCACTCTAACTGCTAGGCAAGACACAGACTTGGTGTTGCCTGACCTCCACACTTTAAGCCAATCCCAGTGTTACGGTTGAAACATTCTGTCAACTTGAGTTTAGAAGTTTAATTGAAAGACTCAGAAGGGAGCCAAAATCCTTTACTCTGTAAATATCCTTATCCTATTCAGGAAGAGGACACTGAGATTTTGTGAGTGAGACATCTGCTTTGAGGGTGTGTGTATGTGGCCTGTGTACAATTATAAGGGAGGAGAAGAGGCTTGTTTCCCCCTTTGGCTCTTGCTGCTGCCTTGAAGCACTGCCCCAATGCCCTGCCACCCTGTCTTGGAACCAGCTGATTATGGACTGAAACCTCCACAAACAATGAGCTAAACAACCTTTCCTTCCTTTATTTTGAGTGTTGGGTGTTTTGTCCCAGCAATAAGGGAAAAGTAACTAAGACACCCGGCATCAGACTTTTAGGTGAAATACTCAGATACTTAAATGATACTTAAAACAACATATTTTAAAACAAATCTAACACCCCATCATTCAAGCCAAACATGACTAGGGATCTTCTGGGCTATTGATGTATTGCTTAGACTCAGTCTGAAGCTCCTGAAAGAACAGACCAGCCAATCCCCACTGAGGGGTCTCCGTGACCAGTGCAGTACTCTACACAAGGTAGGTGAGAGATCCTGGGAAAATAGGACCCCTACGAGATCGATGTGTGGATTTTCAAAGAGCTAAATAGGTTTCTGCTAGTTTCAGAGAACAGTTCTGCACTTTGTGAAAATTTCTTACCGATGATTCCTTTCCCTAGGCAGTATAATAACAAATGCAGATTTTTATCTCCTTGCTAACCATTGCCCAGTTTTTCAAGGACACTCTTTCTTCATGTACTAAGTAGAAACATTTATGCTTCACCTGCAAATAACTGAAGGCACAGAAAAGTGCTTTACCAACAGTGGTAATGCATCCAAAAGTAAGAAAGCATTTCTGTCTAATCTGAATCCCATAGTCAAAAATCTATACACAAATAATGGATGATCTTTTCTTTCTTTTAAGATGATGCTTCCTTAACTTTAGTTGTGATTTTTGCTTTAAAAACTGCATTATTATTTCTTGTTACTATAAATTACTAATCTTTCAAAATCAAATTCATTTTTGTTTTTACTACCAAATGTCTTGTTCAGCTACAAACTTTATATTTTTGTCCTATGCAATAAATACACAAGTTTCACATCCTATATTTAACTTCTATACACATACATATGCATCTGTGTGTACATATAAATACACTTGTGTTTATAAACACAGGTGTATATAAGATATTAATCTGTGTGCCATCTAAAACTATTTTATTCTCACCAATTTTATTTGTATATATTTCTGACCTCTGGAAACAAAATTTCATAGCCAGATTTCTGATTCAGTTTATTAATTTATTTAGGAGCACTTGTCAGCTACTATCTAACCCACATAAATCTGGAACAGGCAAGGAAAGATTAAAGCCATCACATTCCACAATTTAAACACTATAAAGAGCTTGGTATGTAGCTAATGAACTTAATTTTGAAACTCACACACCAGATCTTCCAGCTCCAGATTCCTGTTGACTTGCTAACATTCATGAATCACAGAAGGAATCACAGGAGAGCTGCACCCAAAGCGCTAAAACTCTGTGCTTAGCTTGTACTCAAAGGGCACCCAAGTAGTGCTATAAGTAAGCTCCATCACAGTGGAGTCCTGTGATGCCTACTCAACCATTTTCATGCAAGAAGTTGTCTATCAACATGTGTCTATGCAACCCCCCCCATGGTAATTTCTGAGATTGAGTTTAGTCATTTAATAAGATAATGGCATGTAAGACAGTGGGATATGAGATGACATTAATAATTACAATCTGCACCTAGGTGGCGCCTCTTCTGGCAGGCACTAGGAGTTTTACAAAGGTTATCTCATTTCATCTTAGGACAGCCTAGTGAAGCCAGCAGTTTTCACTGCACTTGTGCAGACAGCAGTTGAGGCATGAACAGGTTAAATGGATTGCCCAGTCTGAGATCATTTCTGTGATCACAGATCTCACGCACCCTTAATGCTGTCTAAAGAAAGTATTTGTAATTTACTTAGGTATAGATTTTACGTTAAATGCTGGAAAGTATTTTCATTTAGGTCTACAAAGTCATGGGCTCTTTAACTTTTGTATTCATTGTGAAATCAATGGATACATCATCTCACTAGTAAATATAGAAATTTAATTCCAGATTCTGACGTAGTAACTGTCATCTGCCACATAATTTATATAGTAAATCTTGATGTAGCACTTGCATATGCCAATCACTATCCATAACTATTAACTACTTTAATTCTCACAGTGTTGTATGGGGAAAGAAACTAAAGCACAGAGAGGTTAGGTAACTTACTTAAGCCTCCACAACCATTAAGTGGCAGTCCTGGGTTACAAATCCACACACCAGTGTCCTGCGTTCATGCCTTTAATAAATTTCTTCCAGTCATTAAGTTTTTAATAGTTAGTTATTGAAAAGTATACTATTTCTATTTCTTTCATGCTAGTCCAAGGGCTTTTCCTTTTGCCAGTAGTTAGCTGCATAACTCTATCACAAGTAAAATCTGCCTATTTAGTTAACCATCCTGGCCCACCAATGGTTCTTGTATTCCAGGTGATGGCTGGCTGGGATTCTGGCACAATGACCAGAAATGAAGGTCACCAGAGAGGTTATCTGAATATAGGAACTCATAAGTTCATTCCGCCGAGTCCATGAAGGCACCTCCTACAAGTCAAGAACAAAGGAAATCCTTTCCTCCTTTGTGTTTGGAAAATGAAGAGCAAAATTCTTCCCACTAGTTTAACCTAGAAGTAAAATGAGTTGTTAAAGTAAGCAAACATACTTTTTTTCCCAAGTGACATCTACAGTGTATATCATGTTGGAAGAGTGGTTTCAATGTGCCATATATTTTCATTCTCTCATTTGATCTTTACACAACTGCCCAATGAGGTAACCAGGGAAGCTATTTTTACAACATCCATTTTACAGATGAGAAAACTGAGGCTCCACATCATTAAATAAATTTGTCTAAAGTCACCCACATAATGAGCTGCAGAAGCAGAGTTATGTCCAGTGTCATCTGTTAATAAACCTTGTAAATTATCTCATCTCATATTAAGCTTAACAACTTCTGATGATATCATTGCTAAACTCAAACATTTAAACAAATAAAAATCAGAGCGAGCTCTGCTAGGGGCTGTATACACTTGAGAACACTTAATGATGTTCAGGGTTGGCTCCCTTCTTCTGTGAGAGAACACCACATAGAACTTCCCAGGTTGTTCTATGGAGACAGGAGAGGCCTCCCAGAAGGCCCAACACAGCTAGGACTAGTCCTCGCCTGCCTGTCCAGAAACTGCCAGGAAGCCCTAGCCTCCAACAAGAACCATCTCTCTACTCCAGGAGCACCTCCTGTTTTTCCAACTATAAACCCTGGGCTGGGGAAATAAATGCCTTCCACCAAAGAAGGAAAGAAAAGGCAATTCACTGGGATGAGTAATGTATGAACTAGAGGTTGAATCCAAGGTCAAGTCCACCCAGCTTTACTTTCTCTGTTAAATGTTTTCCATGAGGAATTGCTTATTTTTCTCTTCTAAGTGCTAGAACGATTGCACTGTTACCACTTAAGACTGAAGTTATTTTTTCTATTTAGCCTGCCTACTTATTACACATGTGATTTGATATTGCTCCAAATAGATTGCTGGTACAGGGGCTGACTTCTCTCCTCTGTGTAAGATCTTTACCTCTACTTATCTGGGATCCAGCATTCTGATGTGAGCTTCTTTGGTTTTCCTCCTACCTAGCAAGGATTTCCTGGATTTTATTTCTCTGTCCCTCATGGAGAGGTGGCCCTTTCCCTTGTCCTCAGCACTTTTCTCTACTCATTAGAATTTTCATTTGGTGATTTATTCATTCACCAATTCATTCACTGGACCTTTTGTGTCCAGTGAAGTCTTTTCTTATTGTTTCCTCTGAAACTACAGATCAGTGTCATTTATAAATAAAAATGAAGTACTCCAAATTAAAATATTATTAGGAACCATCAAAAAACCAAAATATTACTACACTGTTACTAAGTGCATGATGTTTAAGGATGAAAGCATAACTTAAAATTGGAAAATATATTAATTTAATTTATATTCATAGACTGAAGAAGACAAAACTCACCCGGGAGTTGACAAAATTTAACATCTTTTTTTAAAAAACTCTCAATGGGAATAGATGGACACTGTCTTGTGTCCTATGTGTATATTTATCAGTGCATATTAATTATAAATAATATTAGGTTTCACTATAGCACTTTTACACTTGCATATAACATACTTTGATAGTATCCCTCTCCCCATTGCCTTCCCCTGCCCCTTCCCTCTGATCCTTTTCCTTATCTCTAACAGTTTCCCTTCTACTTTCAAGTCATACTTCCAGCTCCGCCAGATTCCACATGAGAGAAAACATTAGGTATGTGTCTTTCTGACTCTGGCTTATTGGTCTTAGTATGATAATTTCCAGTTCTATCCATTTCCTTGAAAAAAATATCCATAGGTCACATTTTCTTTATCCATTCTTCCATTACGTGGGCATGTAGGCTGAGTCTATTATTTGGGTAGTGTGGATTGTTTCTGTAGGACACTAACAGAAATTTGAATGCTAATTTTTTGGGTATATGCTGAATACTGATATAGCTGGGTCACATGGTATTTCCATTTTCAGTTTTTTGAGGAATCTTCATACTGATTTCCATAGTAATTATAAAAATTTACACTCTACTCATCATGCATGAGAGCTCCTTGTACCTTTATCCTCGCCAATATTTACTACTTTTTGTATTCTTGATGACAGCCACCCTAACTGGGGTGAGATGAGTGTAGTTTTGATCTACATTTTCCTGGTGGCTGATGATTTTAAACACTATTTTATATAATTATTGACTATTAGTAGTTGTTTTGAAAAATGTGCATTTACTTCATTTTTCCACTTCTTGATTAAGTACTTCTTATTGTATTTCTGTAACATGAAAAATGAAAGTCTCTCATCTTAATTATCATCCTTATTTTTTGTTTTATTTTAGTAGGAAAACAGAAGAATTCTAATTAGGTCAAGAATAGAACAGTTACATTCAATTTTGCCAGTATTGACATGCTACTGAAAGTATTAGCCAACACAGACAAGCAAAAGAAATGAAATACAAGTGAACAAAGAAAAATAGATGAACTTATAATTATCAGAGGGCCTTAGAGAATTAACTATAAAACCGTAACAGTAGAAGAATTTGTTCTAGATGTTAGCCAATGTGTAGAGATTTAAGCATTCTCACCTTTTACAAGTGAGAGTATAATTTTGTACAGTTTATAAGAAAGAGAATTTGGCACCAATTAAATTTAAAATGCACATACTCTTTAGTCCAACAATTTCACTTCTAAGAATATATTCATGCATTTGTGCATGTAAAAACCAATATACAAGAATATTTGTTGCACCCTTATTTTTAATAAGTGATTAGAAGCAAATACCAGTGAATAGGAGACTTGTTAGATAAATTAGAATATATCATATAGTGAAATACTACGTAGTCATTAAAAAGAATGAGGCAGACTTATATGTGTTGAGTATAGAACTACCTTCCAGAAACACTGGTGAGAGATAAGAGGAAGATACAAAACTACATGAAAAGTAACTTACCATTTGCATGTACAACCATGGAAAGCGATAATACATAAGTTTATGCTTTTATTTAAATACTAAGAAACTGCCAACAGTGATTTTCTCTAGCAATGGGACCATGACTAAGAGAAAGTGGTGAGAGGAAGATTTATTGTTTTGCTACATGATCTTTGGCATTATTAGTTAGACAGTTTTACAAAGTAGTAACACAAAAGTCAAAAAAGCAATAAACCAAAACAGTAATACAGAAATCTACTTTCTATTAAAGAAATGGAGAAAGAACACGTACAGAACCTGCTGTTGTATGTATCATTTCATAATTAACCACCTCAAAAGTGAGTAGTTTAAAAATAAGAGAATTTCCTGTGCCTTAGGATTCTATGGGTCGATCAGGCTGAGCGGGTCACTTTTCCGCAGGGCGTGGCTGAGATTGCTACCTCCCTCCCTGTGCCCAGCTGGGAGCTGGTGCTGGTCCTCACAAGATGGCTGCGTGACATCCGGGACTTCCCACGGCCCTCACTGCTCAGGATCCAGGGAAGTTTCTCAACACCGTCGCAGCTGGAGTCCAAGGTCTTAAACATGGAAGCTGCTGCCTCTGAAGACTCAGCCCTGGAACCCGCCCAGAATCACTTCCTCCTTATCCTAAAGGAAGTACTCAAAGCCAACCCTGATGCCACCCCGGGTTCAAGGGGAGGGAATATAAACCCTCTCTCAGGCGGGGAGGGATAGCAAGGCATTTGGAGGCCCTCTTTAGTCCACAATCTCCACATTTTCAAATCACCACAGTTATACTACCTATTTGAACTTATCCCTGAAAGTGTTAACAAACCTGGGTTAGAATCTCCTTTTATACAACTCATAATAGTTTTATTTCTCCAAAAGAACAAAATAGCTCAATTTCTGGCTCTAGGTTAATAGAAAAATAATTTTATACGTTCTTAGCGCTTAAGAGCTGCTTCAAAACCTATTTGAAACTCAGTTCAAATTTATATAGGTCTGTTTTTTATAGATACCAAGATCAGGTGGCAGATCTATGAAATCCAGAGAAAGTAAGTGAAGTGAATTTTAATCAGTCTTTTTTTTTTTCCACGAAAAGAAAATCCAAGATATTTCTGCAAAGAAAACAAGCGCTCTGGAAGGCAAAAACAACCGTTGATCAAAGGTGTCAGTTAACATTATTAGTAACCTGAAAAAAAGCCAGGTCCAGGCACCCATCCACAGGAACTCAGGCGTGCCCTGACTGACCCCACGATTCCCACTTCCTTTCTTATGGAGCTGATGACCGGGATAGGAGGTTTGAGAAAAGACCTTCAGTCCAGCAGGGTGAAGATGTGCCATTTCCTATCACCCCGCATTCTTATTACTTCTCAAATGTACCTCATTTCTTCTCGCCTCTGAATATTTTCAGGTACCATTTCTTTTTATTATGATGTTCCACTTTCTCTTTCCCACGTTTGTCCTTTGGACTTAACTAACTCTTCTTCATCCATCAGGTGGCAAGAGTGTATTTCTCATTCACAGGAAAACTTTCTTTGATTCCATACCCTTCCCAAAGTTATATTAGATGCACTTGGGATAACTCCTCCTTGTGCTGTGTAAACAATTCTGCAAAGGGTGCTTGACTTCTTCTCTGGGGATTTAACTCAGGGGTGACACACAGCATCTATGATTGTCCCATAAGACCAGTATCCCTGGCTCAGAGAAGTTAATTCAAGAGCAAATACCACACTCAAGCTGGACCAATGGAATACTCTTACTAACTGAAAATCTTGGAATTATAAATAACTAAGTCACATTAGTGAAGCACTTCAGAAGGAAGATTCATAGACTTCTACCAAAGAGGTGCATGCAGCTAACCTTTTTTTATTTCTTCCTTAGATCCTGTCAGACATTTCTATGTCTTTTCCCATGTATTTCTTTCTTCAGTGAAGCTATCAAGAGTTATCTATAACTTCCAACCAAAGGCAACACAATTTATACCAATTAGAATGATGTCATGCATGCGTGCATGCATAAATGCTATAAGGGTTTCTTCTGTGTCCTTTTTCTGGTGCCATAATGAAAGCTCTGTGAAAACAGGAAAGGCATCTACCTTATTTGTTATTGTATCTTGAGCATCAAACAGACATAATAAATATTCATTGAACATAAATATTCATTGAATGAATGAATAAATGGACATACAAGTCTGATATGCCTCTTTGGGAAGCACCTGGGAAAGAATTAGACTTCGTTTTGGATGGCTGGGAAGGTTAAGGGATGATTGTGCATTTGGGTCTCATGTTGTTGACAAATACTTTGAGTTGAAATCTTTGATCAAATTGCTCCAGAAATGACTTACCTCAAACTTTGGAAAACATTATGTGATAGCAGAAAGAGTTAAGTGCAAAGACCTCAATATTTTTGGATGCCAAGACTGGCTGCAACAGTGACTATGTTTATCATAGTCACAAAAAAATCTCTAAATCTGGGCAGCGTAGAAGCACAGGATGGTACCTCTGGGACATAGTGGACACTTTAAGGGCTGAACTGGCTGGCAAGGGGCCTGGTGTGCGGCAGAGCAGCTCTAGCAGAGTTTGGTGGCCCCTGTGTGAAAGCAGAGCAGCCATGACAGTCATTTACAGCAGAGAGCTACTGAGGATGATGGGAATGAAAGCATAGGAAAAATCCTTTTTCCTGTCTCTACCATGTCCATATATGAACCAAACTGGGAACAGGGCTGGCAGAGTTGAAATTTAAATATGCAAATTGACTCTAAAGCCTCAGACCTCCAGGGTTCTCCCTTTCTTCTCTAGCCCTCAGCACATCCACAGCTGGCTTCCAAGTGTTAGCCTCTTCCACCTGCACGCTGAGTTTTAGTGAGAATCAGGCCTCTTACAGGACACAGGTTTTAACTCATCACAGAGGTGTGTCTCTTTGTAATTTCATATTTTGGGTAGGATAGGAACCTGCTACATAATTCGATCTGATATGTTAAAGAGGACTTTAAGAAACGGATGCTTTGCATTTCTGAGCTTTCGCTAGCTACTTTCACTTGCCTTGAAAGATGAAACAATTTTGCCTTAGAGTACATCTTAATAACAGTCTAATTCTGAGTGCAAAATCATTCCTGGACTGTGGAATCACATCCACCTAAGAGACAGGGACAAAAGCCTGATTTTCTAGCACTCACAGGTAAGTCTCTGAACTCATGTGACTCACCTCATCTCTCTTGGGAGAGATTTTAGCTCTGTTCGCTCAAATCTGCCCAACTCTGTCAGGAAAATATTCTGCCAAGGTACAGGTATCTGTGCAGAGGGAGATGTTTTGTTCAATTGTTGTGGATCCTTACCCACCAAATCTGTTTTATTTAAAACATTTCTTAATATTTGTGAGAAACTATCTTTAAATGTTTTTAACAGTTTTTAAAAGAGTTTACTCTGATTGGCTGAGGAGGAATTACATAGCCTAGTGGTTAATTAAGCTCCTTTATGCTATAGCCAGACAATCTTGGTTGATATCTCCTGCTGTGTTCATTAGGGAGTGACCAGTTCCTTAACCTCCCTAAGCCTCACTGTCTGCACAGAAGTGGAGATAGCAGCAGGATACCCCTCAAATAATTAATGTAAGAATTAACTGGTACCCAGTAAGGAGTAAAGGTTATATAATCACTGTCTTTAATTCCATAATATAAAATTATTATATATGGTACATTCAGATTTTTAGCATAGCACTTTTTTTTTTAAAATAGCTACCCATTTTTGACTGGTCTGGCTGTGACATTTTTAACCATTAGAATGCTTTGGAAATGGTGCTATGTAACTTTCAAACCTAAATGATGACGGAACATGTAGCTCCAGCTTTATGTGCTGGACCCCTGAAGTACCATGTAGCAGATCGGTGACCACCCCAAGGCTCCTGTACTGGAGGGACCTCTGCAAGCTTCTGACTGACAATTCCATGGAGTCCAACCATGCCTGTCAAGGGGCTGGGCCTTCTGAAAGTGAATCACCTAACCCTACTTATTTTAGCCCTCAATTGCTGGAGTCACTTCCTACATGCTGGTTCCCAGACTTTGTGGAATGCAAACAAGTGATTCATATTGTCCCTGTCTATGTTCCTGACTCTTAAGATATATGAGGATAACAGAATAGTATAACCTTATGCCAATATACCAATGAGTTATATAGCCAGAAGTATATGAAACATTTAGAAAATGAAGGGTGTGAAGTTACAATGGGATGAAAGGGAAATTTTAACCATATCATAATCATCAGAGCCAAGTTTGATCTGTGTGTATATTTGTTCAAATACACATGTAGTTTCTATTGATTTCAAAGTTTATATTCTAAGATAAAAGTTGTGTTAATCTGGGGACCTGCAGCAAGCAGAGTGCCACATGACCTTCACAGACTGAAAGGCTCCGAGGAGAAGCACACTTCCTCCTGTACACAGAGTTTGAAAGAATGGAGAGCAGTGGAAGCTGAAAATTAAAGCCCCGGGTTTAAAGGGTCCCAATTGCATTACATCCCATCAGCTCTGCAAAGTGGAGAGATCCTGAAAATCAGTGCATCAAGACAGTTTTAACAAATGCATTTGCCTATTGATGAATATTCCGACTTAAATGTAAACAACTTTGTAGCTCTTTCTTGTGATCAGAATTACAGTATATTAGAGCCAGTAAAATACTCATTAGATTATCACTGTAATTTGGTGAATGAGGAAACTGAGGTTCTAGACCGATTCTCCAGCATAACATGAGCTGAATGCTTTTTAATCCAGCATTGGCAAACAATGTCCTGGCCCATTTCTGGATGCAGAATTAAATGTGAAAAGGGAACAGTATATCCCAAGAGCCATCCTTGTTCAACTAAGATCACAGGAAAGCTCCTGTTTACTTCCCCACAGTTGCACTTTCCTGAACTGAGACTGACTCACCATCATAGCCTCTTTTTTCTTTCTTTCTTTCTTTCTTTCTTTCTTTCTTTCTTTCTTTCTTTCTTTCTTTCTTTCTTCTTTCTTTCTTTCTTTCTTTCTTCTTCTTTCCTTCCTTTCTTCTTTCTTTTCTGCCTTTTCTTTCTCTTTCTCTTGCTTTCTTCCTTTTCTTCTTTCTTCCTTTTCTTCTTTCTTTCTTTCTTCTTTCTTTCTTTCTTTCTCTTTCTTTCGATGGTTAAATGTAAGAAATGGTTTTCTGACACCCTTATGACACTTGATATTCTTTATACTAAAAGACCTAAATGACTGTCTTAGAAGTAGGATCTTAGAAAAATTTTATATTTCCTAATGAGCTTTCTTTAATTAGGTTACAAACCATGGACTGTATTTGTTTTCTGTGGCATGCAGCGGTGGTAAAGACAACGTGAACCCTAGTTCTCTCACATCTCCTATGGACAGGTAGGTCAGTTTCTTATGGCTCTGTTTCTGCATCCTGAGTGAGGGTAGTCAACTTGCCACCTGTACCAGAGTCGTTAAGACTAAATGAGGTACCATGGTGAAAGGACAAACTGTCCCCTTTCCCCTCCCTTCCCTTCTCCCTCTCTGACAATAAGGATCTTCAACCTCAGATCACCAGGAAGGCACAAAAAGAGCCCAGTGCTTTGCTTAACTCTGGCCAAAGAAATACTGCTGTATCTGAAATAAAAACACCAGAGCACAAGGTACATTTACCCTTAATCATATGTAATTCAAAAAATGTTATTTTAAGAAGTCGTACCAACACTTTAGAAACTGGATTAACTTCCTGTTTACCTTCAGCCAGGGGATTTCAGGTTAAAGCAAGAAACAAAGAAAAAGAAAACAGTTTTATTAGATTGTGATTTAAAAAGTGCTATAGAATTATTTACATCCCTCAATACACACATACATACACAAATGTCAAGTCACAAGGGAAACCCGAAATGTTCCCTCACAGAAGCACAAGTTTTACTTGTTCTCCTAAGATTTTTTTCTGCACCAAAATGATTGCAAACTCAGCTCCCGGCATCTTAGTCACTTGGAGAGGCCCCATGTAAGCACAGGAGGCATAAGGTTTTAATTTACAAGGGCTCATCTATATTTTTTTGCCAGGCCCTCGCAGAAGGACTGCATTCTAAATCCAATACCAGCGCCTGATGTTTTGCAGTTTTCACAGATAGCACACACCATTTTCAATTACACAATGACAACAGAACTAATTAAGGCAGTCATGAGATAGGCTGTTTTAGAGAAATCGACTAATGCAGTTAGAAAATCTTGCTTTATAATCTTTGAATTAAAAGAAAATTTAGGGTAATTGTTATCCTGCCTTGTTGATAAAAATTCATTGGTGATTTTCTCTTTTCATCCTTATACTTTTTAATTGTGACATTTGTGTACAAAAAATCTGATTCATATTTAGACCTATTGTACACACCTATCTATATTAAACCTTTACATCTTACCATGTTTAAAATGTAAATTCTAACAAACTGTGGCTGACTTTCAACTGATAAGTTAATTTAGGACTTGACAATATCTTTTGATGAGCTATTTAGGGAAAGAGATAGTTAGGTAGATTGATAGATAGGATCTTTATAGAGAATTATAGATTAAAACTGGGCATGAATTAATGTAAGAACTATCTCATCAGTCGCAAGCACATATTTGTGTAAAAATGAAAATAATAAAAGAAAATATTCACTTTCAGAATTATCACAAAACAATACAGATGTTTTGATAGATGAATTTGTGCAAAATTCCTGGGTTAGAAATTCAAGAAACAGGGAGAGATCAATGTTGAAAGCTTAGGTAAAATTATACTTTGTGTCTCTAGGAAGACTATGCTTCCCAGAAAGAAAGGAATACTAGAGTTTGAGATTTTTCTGCCACTACCAGCTCCTAATCAATCAACTCCTCTGAGAATTCAGGAGTATACAGGAACTCAAAGCATGAAGATTTTCACTTTTTACTCTTGAGGTATCAAAGTGCTATGAGGTAGAGATCCAATTTTAAAATACATTAAGTCTAATGCAGCATTGCTCAAGTTATATCCCACAGAGCATTAATGTCAAGCAAAACACTGATGTATTTGTATCTCGATGTACAAGCACACAAACACACAGCCCTACAACTCCCCACATGTGAGGGTACCTGATAAAGACAAAGATGTAAAAAAGGTTCTTTACCTTGGTGCTTCTCAGAAAACTTACTAGGTCAATATGAAACTCCCCATAGAGGTGTAGGGTATGAGTTTTTTTCAGATTTCTTTGAGCAGATTTATTTCATGTAACTCGCTTGGGGGAAAATACTGTATTTCACGGAACAGAATCTGGGAAATGCCGGTCTAACACTTCAGTGAATCCTGGTATTTATCCTTACTGTGTATATCCTGGTAGGAAACACTATTAAATTCTGAGGAATCACCATGATGTATAGCAGAAGCCACATTTTCCCTTATAATTTTTAGGAGAGGACATAATCACGTAGTGTTACTCAGTGGAAGTCTGTGGACTTTGGTCAGATACAATGCCTACCAGGGCATTCACAGGCTATGGGAACTCGACTAAATATTTAACTGCTTTGAAGATTAGATTCTTCATCAACTAAAAGGGATAATTAGTACCATCTCAAAGTACTTTCAGTGACACAATGTGTGTACATATAGTAGGTTCTCAAAGGTCTGTGTTGCAATCTGTTATTCAACAGAGAGTGGCCTGTCATCCACAAGCCAGCCACAAAACAGCTCACTTAGAAGCTTGAGGCCCCGCAGATTGTACCTGGAGCATTCATCTAACTGTTCATGTGTCTGTGCACATGCAGGGTATATAATTGGAACTAGGTCTCTATCCTTGGTATTTATCCACATTCAATGGCATACGCAGTCTAAGGTAGCTCCAAAAGACTTAAGAAAAAGCTAACAAAAGAGATCTTTGATCTTAGAAAATGTGACTCGAGTCTGCTGCTTAATAAATACTGAGGAGGAGTCAGGATATGTTTATTAACTTTGTTGACTTACCTGAAATATTTTTATTACTAAGTTCATATTATGTAATTTTTGTCTGTGGGTCTCATTTTTCCATGTTCTAAGAAAATAGTATTTCTTAAAGTTTAAAAATGCTGCTTTCTTTTCTTTGCCAATATTTTATTCCCCATTACCTTCATCACCTTCCAAAAGATCTTCCGTAACATGATTTGTTGTTGATTACAACTTGGAACTTTTTAAAAACAGCTTCCTCCCTATCACATAGGCTTAAAAAATAAAATAGCATATTAGAACATAATAAATAAATAGAAGATAAGTTTGATGGATTATTTTAACTTTGGAAAACAACTCTCAGAACATAATCTTTAAATATTTTTACAAGGTTTTTAAATGCAATCTATTAAGGGAGAATATCTATAGAAAACTAATTTTTAAAAGTTACAAAGAACTATAGTTACTCAAAAGAATATGGAGAGGATTAAAATGAGCATCCAATGAAATTCAAGCCAAATGAGGCCAGTTAACTAGAGGTACACCATTTAACATTTCTGGACCTAGTGTGTTAGGCCTGTCTGCAAACTGGAGAAAAACTAGTTCTTAGATGATATCTAGGTCTCCTCCTTAATCTGAAAAGAATGACACCCCCTCCTCCTTTTTTGAAAAAAACAAAAAAGCAAAAAAACAAAAACTGGCTGTACTGCCAAGCTTCCTACCAGGTAAACTTCCTCATTTGGTGAAGGATAAACAAGTTTAAGAATTTCATTAGGACAACTTTTAAAGTAGGAGCATGCCACCTATTCTGAGAAACAGAAATGAGTAGTACTTTGCTATATTCCCTTTGTTCTATCCCTCTGGAAGAGAACGGGGAGAATTTGGCATGACAGGAAAGGTGGTAGATGGTAACACAAGTGACAGTGCTTGGTAATTAATATGCTAGAGTAGTGATGGCCAACCTTTTAGAGACCCCATATCAAACTGCAACCCCAAACCCACTTATCAGGAAGGCCAACACTGCAATTAAACCTAAATAGTGAGGTTTTAGTTTAGAAAAAACGACTCTGCATTAACATCTTTTGTCTTAAAAACATAGTAACACACGTGCCATATGTTCACAACCACCTCCTCGGAGTGAACGCGCTTGACTTGCAGGCCAATCAGCCAGAGTGACCTTGAGAGAGAGGAACTGCAGCCAGATAAATCTTTTCAAGAAGAGAGTGGCTCAGGAAGGTTCCTAACTAAACGCAGGACACTATCTGCAGAGTAAAGAGCAGAGGGGAAGGAAGGCTACTCAGAAGCCCTCCCTGACAGCCTGAGGCCTCCATGCCAAAGGAAACCAAGTTACTCAAAGTGAGTGCTCAAAGGACCTCCCAGAGGTCTTTCAATGAGTTAATGGCAACACTCACGCCCCACCCCCACATACACACACAGACACAGGCAGAGAGCCACATGTGATGTGCACTTAGTATTTGTTGCTCCAAATAGTACTAGGAATCAAAGTTATTTTAAAACAAATGTGTATTTTATGAATTTACTACCTGTCTGAATATTTGAAAAATAGTAATATACATACCTAAGACAAACAGGTGATTTTACTCTCTGGTGTGAAAAACTGAAAGTGTAACTAAGAACCAAATTGTACAACAGATGCTGTGATAAGAAGAAATTGTTCAAAAGGAAAAGGTAACTAGGGAGGAGGAAGGGGAAAGGAAGGGAAAAGAGAAAATGAGAAAAGGATAAAATGGAAACAGAGCTGTGTAAATAAGGAAGGAAAGACGGGTTGAAGGGAGGGGAAGGAGAGGGGAGGGGGAAAAGACAAATCAAGGTGTCTCGTGTATGTGATCACTGTCTATACCTCAATTGTACCAATAAACTTAAAAAAACACGTAAAAGTATGGCTGCAGATTCCTTAGACACTAATATACATAGGGATGAAATTTACAGTGTCCTGCATAAGTAATCCTGGTCTTTCGTGACCTTTATCTGCGGAGGATAAAGTTTCTCAATCACATCTCGCCTAAATTCCTCCCTGCTTCTCTGACAAGTGACTCTCAATAACTCTCTATTGTCTGCATAACTTGGCTCACACTTTTTAGTGTGGACTAAAATCTTTTCCCCTGCCTCCTTTGTGAGCATCAGGCCTTCCCTGCCCCTTCAACGGTTCAAGCACTTCCAAGCCTCTTTCTTTTGTAGTCACCTAACCCTCCCCCAGAAGCTGTTCAGACTCCACCTCAGCTGCGCGGGGCCAGCTTGGAGGTGGACACCATGACCACGGGCTTATATTCCTTTGCCCTCCCTCCTGAGGCTGAACCATGCTTCTTCCTCCTCTACCCTACCACTCAGGGCAGCACTCACAGCAGGATGTTTAGTAAGTATCTACTAAACCAAAGGAGTAGATCAGTGAATGAGGAGAGCAGCTGCGGAAACGCATCCTGACATATTGTCTAATTGAAAATCCGAAGGCCTTTGTGGAGTACTGCAGTGGCAACTTTATTGGGAAAGCTGAATCACCTAGTTAAACCATCATTTAAAATAATCTTACAAGGAGAAAAAGACTTTACATATGCTGGGATGAACTGCAGTATTTTGGGATTCAGAAGAAAATGTGTTTTTTTTTTTTTTTTCCTCAGACTCCTTTTTTGTTTTGTTTTGTTTTTTAAACCGGCATCTTCCACTCTGCGTACGGTGGAAGCATATGCCACAGCTCAGCTTGTAGAGCCCGGGAGGCCCAGGCCCCAGGCCCAAGGTCCCAGCGGGCCCGAGGGCGCCCTCCGGGCAGGGGAGGCTGGGCAGCCCTCCCAGGGCCCGGCCCTCGGGGGCGCAGAGCGGTCGCGCCGCCTCCGGGGTCTCAGGCGTCTCCACCCCACCCCCGTCTCTAGCCTTCTGGTTTCCAAGTTGTTCTCTCCAAAAAACGTAACGGATCGTTCCTTTGTTTCTGATTCTGATTCGACTGAAGAGGAGAAAAAAGTTTAAGCACAGGAAGAAGGGTAGTAGCAGAAAGCGCAGCCGGCTTCGCCTCCCACCAAAGTTTGCATAGCGTTTGGCGCCGTCCGCCCTCCGCGCACTTCTCCCGGGGGGCGGCACAGCCCACGCCCGCGGGCCCCGCTCGCGGAGACCTGGACGGGGACGTTTCCAGCAGGAGCCGCGCGCACCGACTTCGAGGCAGGCGAGCGCGCACGAGTCGGGGCGTGCGTCCCAGCCGCAGCGTTAAGAGCAGCTTTTCAAACACGAAAACGCATAAAAAGTAAAGCAAAGCTCAATCCCGCAGTCTGCCGACTTCCATTCTTTATCCCCGGCAGCACACGGGACCGTTCTCCTACTTGATCTCGCCCTTTCCACCGCAAAAGCAAACGCAACCAAGCCCGCCCCGCGGCACAGCAAACCCACTCTTTGTGCCCGCGCGGTGCCTCGCCGCCGCCACGGCCGCCGCCACTTCCTCCTCATCCCGCCTCCTCGCCTCCCGCCCGCTGCCGACTCCGGCTCGGGCGCGGAGGCGGCGGGCGGGCTCCCTCTGCGCCGGGAAGCCGGGGCCGCGATTGGGCGACGGTCCCTGAGCCTCCAGTTCCGCGTCGGTTTCAAGGCTCCTCCCTCCTGGTGAAAGATAGACTGCGGGGCGCCTGGAAACCGGTCGGAGGGCGCGAGGGGGAGAGGAGAAGGAGCGAGTTGAGGGATTGACACAAATGGTCAGGCGGCGGCGGCGAAGGAGGAGGCGGAGGCGCAGGGGGGAGCCGAGGTCGCTGGGCTGCGGAGAGTTGCGCGCCCTACCCGGCCGCGACCACTAACGCTCGCCGCCAGCCGGGAGCCAGAGCGCCCAGGGCCAGGAAGGCGGGACGCGACCCCGGCGCGCCCGAGCCACCCCGGCTCTCCCCGCCGCCCGCGCGCGCTTCATGCCTCGCAAGTTTCCGCGGCGGCGGCGGCGGCTGCGGGACTCGGAGCAGAAGCCGGGGAAGCGGGCCGTGCGCGGCTCGGGCTCGACGGAGGGCACCGGCGAGGAGGACGAGGAGGTCTCCGGCCGCAGCCGAGCGGCGCCGAGAAAGTATGGCTGAGGAGGAGGCGCCTAAGAAGTCCCGGGCCGCCGCGGGCGGCGCGAGCTGGGAACTTTGTGCCGGGGCGCTCCCGGCTCGGCCGGCAGAGGAGGGGAGCGGGGACGCGCGCAGCCGCCGCCGCCCCCCGGCTGACCCCGGGCGCTGGGCGCGCCGGCTGCTGCTCCTACTCTGGCTGCTGGAGGCCCCGCTGCTGCTGGGGGTCCGCGCTCAGGCGGCCGGCCAAGGGCCCGGGCCGGGGCAGCAACCCCCGCCGCCGCCGCCGCCCCAGCAGCAGCAGGGCGCGCAGCAGTACAACGGTGAGCGGGGCATCTCCATCCCGGACCACGGGTACTGCCAGCCCATTTCCATCCCGCTGTGCACGGACATCGCGTACAACCAGACCATCATGCCCAACCTGCTGGGCCACACGAACCAGGAGGACGCGGGCCTCGAGGTGCACCAGTTCTACCCGCTGGTGAAGGTGCAGTGCTCCGCCGAGCTCAAATTCTTCCTGTGCTCCATGTACGCGCCGGTGTGCACAGTGCTGGAGCAGGCGCTGCCGCCCTGCCGCTCCCTGTGCGAGCGTGCGCGCCAGGGCTGTGAGGCGCTCATGAACAAGTTCGGCTTCCAGTGGCCCGACACGCTCAAGTGCGAGAAGTTCCCCGTGCACGGCGCCGGGGAGCTGTGCGTGGGCCAGAACACGTCGGACAAAGGCACTCCAACGCCCTCGCTGCTGCCGGAGTTCTGGACTAGCAACCCCCAGCACGGAGGGGGACACCGCGGCGGCTTCGCGGGGGGCGCCGGCCCGGCTGACCGCGGCAAATTCTCGTGCCCACGCGCCCTCAAGGTGCCTTCCTACCTCAACTACCACTTCCTGGGGGAGAAGGACTGCGGCGCGCCCTGCGAGCCCACCAAGGTGTACGGGCTCATGTACTTCGGGCCGGAGGAGCTGCGCTTCTCGCGCACCTGGATCGGCATCTGGTCGGTGCTGTGCTGCGCGTCCACGCTCTTCACGGTGCTCACCTACCTGGTGGACATGCGGCGCTTCAGCTACCCGGAGCGGCCCATCATCTTCCTGTCCGGCTGCTACACAGCCGTGGCCGTGGCCTACATCGCCGGCTTCCTGCTGGAGGACCGGGTGGTGTGCAACGACAAGTTCTCTGAGGACGGGGCGCGCACCGTAGCGCAAGGCACCAAGAAGGAGGGCTGCACTATTCTCTTCATGATGCTCTACTTCTTCAGCATGGCCAGCTCCATCTGGTGGGTGATCCTGTCCCTCACCTGGTTCCTGGCGGCCGGCATGAAATGGGGCCACGAGGCCATCGAGGCCAACTCGCAGTATTTTCACCTGGCCGCCTGGGCCGTGCCGGCCATCAAGACCATCACCATCCTGGCGCTGGGCCAGGTGGACGGCGACGTGCTGAGTGGAGTGTGCTTTGTGGGGCTCAACAACGTGGACGCACTGCGGGGCTTCGTGCTGGCTCCCCTCTTCGTGTACCTGTTCATCGGCACGTCCTTCCTGCTGGCCGGCTTTGTGTCCCTCTTCCGCATCCGCACCATCATGAAGCACGACGGCACGAAGACCGAGAAGCTGGAGAAGCTCATGGTGCGCATCGGTGTGTTCAGCGTGCTGTACACGGTGCCGGCCACCATCGTCATCGCCTGTTACTTCTATGAGCAGGCCTTCCGGGACCAGTGGGAACGCAGCTGGGTGGCCCAGAGCTGCAAGAGCTATGCTATCCCCTGCCCTCACCTCCAGGGAGGTGGGGGCGCCCCGCCGCACCCACCCATGAGCCCCGACTTCACGGTCTTCATGATCAAGTACCTTATGACGCTGATCGTGGGCATCACGTCGGGCTTCTGGATCTGGTCCGGCAAGACGCTCAACTCCTGGAGGAAGTTCTACACGAGACTCACCAACAGCAAGCAGGGAGAGACCACAGTCTGAAGCCCCGACTGGGTCCACTCGGGGTCCCGGCCCCCTGTCCCCAGAAGCCGTCCCCACTGGCAGCCCACCCGTGCCTGACAGCCCTAGGCTTGCTCTGTAGACCCTCACTGTCGCAGGCCCCTTTACCCGCGCAGCCCGTGAGCTTCCTCCCTTCCCGGGGCGAAGGACCCGAGGGCTCCACTGGAGGAGGGGTGTGGACCGGACCGCTGCTCTAGCCCACATTCTGGTACCAGAACTGTACGCTTTTATGATTGTAAATAGCCTGTGTAAGATTTTTGTAAGTATATTTGTATTTAAAGACTACCGATCACGCGTTTTTCTTTGTTTTTAAGATTTTAATTATTTAGAGTGGTTTAACCATTTGAGACTTTTCTCTCCTGCCCTTCTCGGAGGACTGCAGAGAAGATACAACCACAGCACCGCAAAATGCTCTTGCGCTTCCTTGTGCGCCCTGCCCTACCCGGGTGCAAGGCCCACGGCCCACCGTGTGTGTGGGGGGTGCAGGCTCCGCTGAGGTCACTTCCCGCCTCCTCCATGTGCCCTGCCCCTCCTTCTTTTCTTGGGTTGGGGACGCTTAAGGTACACAATCCCATATTCGGAATCCTGAGGTGGGCCTTCACCCATTCCAGCACCTTCCTTGTTTAGGGGCAGATTTGTTTAGGGGCGGGGAACTGTCCCTTTGACTTCCCGAAGCTGAATTTAAAACCCTTTCCCTGCCCATTCCCCATTCCCACCCCAGCCCCCCACTCCTCCAAGGCCCAGTCGCTCCCTCCTTCCACCTAAATTGGCTAGAGGCTGAGTGGGCTAACCCATGCCAAACTTTTTTTAAGTCTAATTTTTGATAGATGAGCTCATTTCATTCTCTAGTGTCTAAAACCTGGTATGGGTTTGGCCAGCGTCATGGAAAGATATAGTTACTGAATGGGGGAAGAGGCCTGAAGCGTTGGGTGGGATGGGAGAGACTGAAGAGGGGGCTATAAAATGTTAATTCTAATTGCATACTGATGCCTGGCAACCTGCCTCGAAGAGTGAGACAGCCCAAGTTGAGATTTTACCCTTCTGGAAACTGGAAACTAAAGGTCACCTGGAAAGCTTTGTGTGTGAAGGGATTGATCTTTGCTTTCCTTAGCAGGACAGCAGAACATAAAAAAGATAGGAAAGCTTGAAGGAGATTTCAGTGTGATGGGCATACTCAAAAAGAAGTGCTGTTTTCCTGTTTTTAATCAGATGATAATTAGACATGTATCACAAACTGTTTATAAAGTGTAAAAGTTGTACACTTTCAACTTACGGTTATTATTCAGCAGCACATCTTGAGGGAGGAACAACAATCCCCACCACTGATAATAACCTGGTGGAATTTCAGGAGGCTGAGGAGGTAGAATAATCAATGGGGTTAGTTCCTGAGAGAAGCAAGCAGAATGTGGGCCTGCGTGCTAAAGGGAAACTGTGTGCAGTCTGCTACATGAAATCCTGTGTGCTCCTTTTTTGGATTAACAAAAACCTGTCAAATGTAAATCTCGGAAGCCATTTAAAAATATTCACTTTAGTTCTCTGAAAAAGAGAAGAACAATCCTCCTGATTGTATTGTTTTAAACTTTAAGAGTTTATCAAAATGTCGGTACTTAAGATCTAAATTTATCTATATCTGTCATGCCCTAAAATAGCATTGGTCTTTGAATTTGGTATGCATTTATTCTGTTCACTATCACAAGATCATCTATATTTATAGAGGAATAGAAGTTTATATATATAAAATGCCATATTTTTAATTTCGCAAATAAATCAAAGTTTTGTACAAAATTATATGGTTTTGTGTCTGAAAATAATAGAACTTGAACTGTCTGAACTGTCTTTGCATTTTATAGTGGCTAATAGCCATTTCTACAATATGAAAATTTAGGAATTCAATGAAAAATTCTATCCTAAGATGTTCAGTCTAGGCTTCTGAAGAATAGCACTATTTGCGATGGACGTTTGTGGAGTACCAAAAAGAAAGATCTGTTTTT
This sequence comes from Dolichotis patagonum, assembly GCA_004027295.1. Classification (NCBI taxonomy): domain Eukaryota; kingdom Metazoa; phylum Chordata; class Mammalia; order Rodentia; family Caviidae; genus Dolichotis; species Dolichotis patagonum. The sequence goes on from PVJX010004515.1 coordinate 41,269, forward strand.
GTAACATTAGAAAACAGAAACCTACATATTACTTCTTTATTCAAAGAAGATTATTAAAGGATAACTAATTTTAATATTAAAGGTTTTTTTCTCAAGGAGTAAATTTGCATGATTTTTTATAATGTGGAAGTTTATTTTTAAATCATTACCTTTGTCATGATTTTTAGGAGGTATTGTCTTATCTCTTCCATAATCGTGCATATTCTCAAGTCATAAGTAGGTGATCAATAAATGGTAACTGTTTGTTTGTAAGCATTTTAAAACACCAGTTGGGCCTATCATTCTATTTTGTTGTTTGCTCCTGAAGACTCCATTTTTATATTGTTCAAGGAACATTTTTCAGAGTAATTTTCTATTTGTTCTCAGAATTTATGAATGTGTGCATGCCTATATCTAAATATACATATGCACCTAAGTGTGCACACATTTTAAAAATAGAAATGCCTAATATAGTGATACATTTCACAGTATGGGAAGGGTAGTATTAGAAATGGAAAAATTCCAAATGGAAAACTTAAAATATCTTTAGATTAAAAAGATCTTTATTACATTTTCTCTTGAAAATATTTTTTGATAAAATTATAACAGTCTGAAATGAAGATCATTGATGTAATAATAGAGTTACTTTCATGGTTATAAGGTAAATGTCTTACAAATCATCAGCACCAGTTACTTTAAAACATGAAACATGTATTTTGAAAATACAGCATTCAATTCTCAGCAGCAAGATACAATTTTGGTCTTTTTTATGTTAACATAATAGTGGACATATTGTACACACACACACCAATTCTTTAGCCCAATTAAAACATGTATTCTTAGCGGATATTTGGATAATTACCTGTTAGTAACTATCTAATGAAACAATGTTAAAACAGTCTTATTGTGAGCATCCTTAGCATGATTTGACTATCAATATGAAGAAAGGTTTTGCATGCTGGCTTTAAATAGTTTCAGAAGACGTTGTAAAGTTACCAAGCAGGCTTTGTTTTTAGAAAACAATTTTAAATTACCTGACATATGGAAGACAGATTTTTGTTGTTGTTGTTGTTGTTTCTTTCAAAACTGATGGCAAAATAAGACTTGCCTGGAAAACCATAGAGCTACTGGGCATGCTGTGTCATTAGTATGCAATTTCCATGACAGACCCTAGCTTAGTGTTGGTTGATTTGCCTAATTTTTTTTAAACCTACTATCAACAGGAGTTAGTTTCTCCCTTCACAGTGTACTCGATTTAGCTTTTGGGATAAATGTATATGTAGCGTGAAGGCTCTTAAATGTTTTTCTACTTCAACTGTGGAGGCAAAGTCATACTTTTCCGTCAGAGCTGTCAGTGTCAAACATAGGCAGAAGATCTGGACTGGGGTTTGCAGCTTGCCCTGCCGTGGTCACTTGTCAGTCTGAGTTTACAGTCCTGGGCCTTTTGTCTTTACTGAGAGTGCTGAAGCCTTCCATTGTTCCTAAAGTCCAGCATTTAATTAGGAAAAAAGACCACAGTGAAGAGTTAATGGCCAATTAAGAAAAAAATGGGACTACATCGCAGATTGTTTCAGGACTTGGGTGGCTTCGAATCACTTGCCATGAATTTTCTTTCAATCTTCATACATTTTTCAATGAATTTTATATAGTGTGGGTGTACTAGTGTTCAACTGCAGCTACTTTTGCTCTTACTGCTTTTTAATCCATCTGTTAGTTGTAGGCCACATTTTACATAATTTGTATGCAATTAAGTGAAACCAGTAATACGACATTGAATACCCTCTATACGTTTATCCTTAAAATGTTCTGTGTAACTTACATTTGAGAGATTAAAAACAAAATATGGTCATTACACATGTAGAGTTGGAGACCAGTGATATTGTCATCAATTACTTTATAAAATATGCTAATCTCAAAGTAATCTTTCAAGATTAACCTGTGGAAGCCAAAATAAGATAGGAACTATACATGAGAATTCTTCATTGTAAGCCTACCTTGAATGCCAGGTTTTTATTTGAGGCCTTACATTTAAAATGGGCTCTTTTGAGGAAAGTGCCAAAATATAGTTTATTTTGCCAATTTCAAGATGCATATCTACATTTTGAATTCCAGACAGGTGGTAATAGCCCTTAAAAGTTGAAAGTCAGTAATTATTTGATCTTCAGTCATGACTCAGAATTCCCTTAAAATTTGAGGGGTTGAATAGTTTTACTCAATGTGTTCATTCCTCTTAATAATGGACTTGTTAAAATATAGCAATTGTAGTGACAAAAGAGATACTTAGAGCTGGCAATTAAAAGTTTGTAGAGTGATTTTCCTCACTTTTATCATGATCCATGGTGACAAATATCTATATGCCATTACGGCATCAAGTTATTATTCAACATTCACTTTGGGGGGCTTTGCTTATAGGTTTTTGCACCCTAATAGGTGAAATAAAAGGATTTCTCACAGAAATCTTTTTCATGTAATGTGGTGGGTAAACTCAAGCATAACCTATAATAACATGCTATAAGAAACATATAATAAATATTCTGTGGTTCCTAATGAGTTGTGGGAGTCAAGATTCGTAAATTACTTGAGATAAACAAAATGCCATTTCTTTCTTTAAATATATCCTTTTAAAATGGGGGTATTCTAAGGAGGTATAGTTTTGCATGATAAAATTCAAATACCACTGGATTTTCTTTAGGTATAACTGATACACTAGTTGAATGAAATATTTACATAATGATTATAAAAACAAAGTATTAGAGTAGTATGGACTTGCACATTTTACACACATGGATTTTGTAAAGGTAAAGTTGGCACTTGGCAATAATTTTTTAAGTCTGAAAATTTATAATATGCGTATTTTATATAAAGGACTCAAGAAACTTCATTCGCAGTTTCAAAACATGCTCGTAGCAACAGTGATTAACATCAAAAAACCCTTATTGCTGCTTTGAGATAGTTCTCTCTGTGGCATGCATTTTCTTTTCTTTCCTTTTTAAAAACCAAGTATCTTCTCATTTGTGGATATCTCCATGTTTTAGATCTCAATACCTGTTTGAATTAAATTTACAGGGGAATAGCTGCAGGATCCCCCCATAGACAAAGTGTGTCCTGTGTTTCCTTTCAAGTTGGCAGCATGTCCTTGCTTCAATGAAGCACTCTGAGACAGACTATTTTCTTGCCCTTGGTAATGCTTGTCTTCACAGTTGCAGCAGCAAATAACTGGAAGTCATATAGGCTAGTTAAATGCACATTCCAAATGTCATGTGCTGCTTGATTGTTGTATGGGTTTTTTTTTCCATAAAAACATTCAGGGGCTATTCTTACCCTAATCTTTCCAATGCTTGAGAAACATTTTAAAGTTTATTTTAATAAATTTCTGGCAAGAAACTAATAATTCCTCAGGTAAGTGACCAACCATCTAGGTTTACCCAAGACCTAGGAATTTCTTAGGATGTGAGAGCTTTTCACTAGCAAAGCCAAGAAAGTACTGGTCAAACTGAGGTGTTTGAAACTATACCATGGATAAAATCGTGCTTCTGTGAAATAAAAGCTTATGTGTTGGTCACTGCTCTAGCATTAAAAGTTGCTGTGGTGTGGTGTTTCCATATGGAAAGCCAGTGAGCACAGGCCTTTGTAAACCATCTTCACTGTTAGTACTAATCAACAGAAGCTGAGTGGAAATGAAGATACAGTAAATCGAACTGCATGAAATAGCTTGATTAGCATTTTGGTCCTGAAGAAAGGGACCTAGCTGATCCCTGAACCTGGTTATTGTTACTCTACTCCTGAAGCTAGGTTAAATAACTATGTTTAGAGAAGAGTCATAAAAGTGTCCCCTTGGGATTTTCTGTATAACAATGTGATCTCTTAGAATAAGATTATAAACTGAAGCCTTGATCTCCCCAAATAGCTATACCACCCTGATTTAATTATCATTTTTTCATCATAGGTAGGCAGAGTTAACACACTTTTCTCAAAATGAAACATATATGCAAGAAGGAGAAAGAAAGGAAACAATGTCTTGAAATTCTATTGTGATGATTAAGAATTGTTGCATGCAATGTACAGACTGTGCAAATGGGCTTCACATTTCTACATGAAACTTCAATCAGAATTGACCTGTGTTCTTTTTTTATTCAGTTCAGCGTTATCCTTCTTAAAAATGCACATGAAATATCATTGTCTTTGTTGCTGAAATCTCAGTGCTATTCTTACTTAATGTAAGTGAATTAAAATCATGCAGATAACGTAATTTCTTCAGGAGCACATTAGGCTGGAGGGCTAATTCCCAACAGGGGACAATTTTGCCCCTAGATACATTTGGCAATATCTGGACAACTCTGTTTGGGTGTCTTGACTGGTGCAGAGGCAGCATTGTGGGCATTTAGTGTGTGGACCTCAGAGATGCTATGAAACACTGCATACCACATAGAACAACTCGTGACCACAGTGAGTGATGTGACCCAAAGTGCCAAAGCAAAGATCCCTGCTCCAGAGGAATCACTGAGTTTATGAAATATGCATTTTTAAAATGGTAAAGTACTAACATTTACAAAATGCAGTTGAGAAAAGTATGAATTCACTGTGCATGCCGCGTGGTCCTTATTGTCGGTGTTTAATTTCATTACTGCATGTTTGCAGTACATAATGGTCACATTCCTCGTGGGGAGCTGGTGTACATACATAACACACATCAGTTCTTTTTCTTCCCCTCCCCTTCTCCATCTCTTTGTCCACTGCCCATTTGAAAAAGATCTATCTTCTTATTTCCTATTAACTTTCTTTTATTTTGTTCTTTACAGTATTACATTTTGGGGTTTTTCATATAAGAGAAACAATGTGACATTTAAGGTCATGTGTCCGTTTTATTTCATGTTAACATTATGGTCTCAACATGCATTCTTTTCCCACAAATGACTTAAGCTTATCCTTCTTTATGGCAGAGTAGTACTCCATTGTGTAAAAAATCACATTTTCTTATCCATTCACCTGCTGATGGACATTTAGTCCTCTTCTGAGAGTTAGCTACTATGAATGCAAGATTCTTTTAAGTGGATGAAGAGTCTGGTAACAGTAGTCAATGGCTTTCAGGATACTACGACAAAATATCATGGACTCAATGGCTTAAGGAACAGATTTATTTTTCACAGTTTCCAAGACCAAGGTGCCAGAAGATTCTCCTCTTGGCTTGTAGACAGCAGCTTCATGAAGGATGTTTCCATAGCCTTTCCTCGGTGGGTCTGTGTGGAGAGATTTCCCTGTGTTCCTTTTCTTATGAGGATACTAATCCCATTATGAAGGCACTGCCCTAATGACCACATCTACATCTAATGACCTCTATCCTTGAATACCCTCCCAGTGGGGGTCAGGCATTCAGCATATAAATTTGTGTGTGTGTGTGTGTGTGTGTGTGTGTGTAGGGGGTTGATAAAAAACATTCACCTCATAACAGTCTATAAAGTGAAGCAGATTTTATTATTTAAATCTAGTGGAAGACATACAGTATTAATATTTCAATGGGGGAATCTAAATACCAGTTAATAAAAAAAAATTTTAAACCTGTTAGTCTTATATTGTTGTATTTATACTCTACATTTCCTATCATGGCTGGTGTTGAGATGTGATAGGTGAAGAACTCTGACCTGGACCCTGGAAACCTGATTTGTATCCACCACCCTGGTACTGGAGACTGAACCCAGTGCCTACACATTGAGCTATGTCTCCAGCCCTTTTTCATATTTTACTTTGAGACAGGGTCTCTCTCAGTTGCTAATTGTGCAAACTGGCCCTCAAATTTTGATTCCCCCAGAGTGCTAGCGTCACAGGTATGCACCACCACCCTGGTTTCCCATCTTGATTAGGTTAAGAGACCTTGGGTGAGTCTGTCCTGTAGGATCTGATTAATCAAATGGAGACACTATTGAAGTAATAAGTGTGAACACCCCTTTTTTTAAACAGTGAAACCCTGTACAGATGTGGGACTTTATTATTATTCACATGGTGCTAATTAAAGTAGAAGCTGAGTGGTCTGAAGACTTCTGCTCAGCTTTGATGACCTCCTCTTTAGAAAAGGACACACCAGCCTCTGCAGGGATGCCAGATGACTGGGAATCTTTCTGCAGTTTTCCTGGTCAGCTCTCCTCAGACTTTACCAGTACCTTCAGGTTCTCCTGAATTCACTCAGGACACTTTCTGGTTTTTGTTTTTTTTCCAGTCTCAGCTTAAATTGAAAACGAGTCTGTAGTGTTGCTGCTGCTTTATCTGAGAGGAGCTCACCCCTACTTAGGAGAGAGAATTCCCTTATTTGAGAAAGTCAGTCTGGGGTACAAATTTTTTCCAGGACTATTTTGAGGTCTGAAGAGGTGTGTGGGGTGGAGGGTGTTTAACAATATGTTCTAGGTCCACATGTGATACATTCATAGGCAAAAATTCTGGAGTGAAAGCCCTCATGAATTTGTAAAGGAATTCCAGGAGCTATTTGTTCATTTCTTCATTGGGGTAGATATGAGGGGCAGCTTGGGGATGGTTTATGTCTTGAAAGTAGGCGGGGGAGGGGCATTTGGCATTGAAAAGGGAGAAAAGGAAGAAGTAAAATGGCAACCACAGTCGAGTCTGCTTTCCTGGAGCTGGTCCTGGTGAGGGTGAGAAGAGTGCAGTGGAAACATCTCTCCAATAGGGTCATCACTGCAGACTGGAAACAAGACGTTTTTTCCTCCATTTTCTCCTCTTTTTTTTTTTGGTACCGGGGATCAAACTCACGGCCTTGCTCTTGCCAGGCAGGCGCTTGTGCCACTGAGCTAAACCCCTGGCCCTCTTCTCCTTTAAAAAAGACATTAATCTTAAGATAATAAGGCACTGTACAGAAAAGTTAAATATCATCTTGGAAAGAATGTTGGACTTGCAAGACCTGGCTTAAATCCCAACCAGCTCTTAGCCTCAGATCTTAGCCACTTACCTAAAGTGGTAATAACATTTTCAAAACTAATTTTGATTGCTGTTGGGAGAATTAAAGAATAAAGTATGCAATGGTATGTTTGGTGCTAGAGAGTTACTTACAAATCTCTCTCTATCATGCATATTTCTTTTCCCTCTTCCTCTTTTCCATATTCTTCTTCTCCCCTTTTCCATCATTTCTCTTCTTTTCTCTTTCCTCACATTCTCATTCCTATCTCCTCCTCCTTCTATAACCCACTGGTGGAAACTGAAAAGCCAGGCTGAGGCAAACTGTTACCATATTTTTCTTGCATCATTTTTCCAGGTTTATCATGTTTTATAAGTCTTGGTTACATAAAAAAGAAGTTAATGGCCAACCTTAAGGGTAAATGACACAAATAATGCACTGTGTTGACCAGCTAGCAATATTGCTTTTAAATTAGAAGAGCATTTCAGTGCATACATGCATACGTTGGGATATGCTATTTCAATTCTGTTTCTTTATGGCTGCTAGCAATTATGACTAGGTAAAATGGTAGGTTGTGTATAGGTTGTGTAACAGTATTCTGAGGCCACTCTAAATCATGACCAGGAAGATAATTACCATTTTCTTTTAGAATCATGCTTCTCCATGGGATTGATAACTAATTAAACAATTGTAGGGGTGCCTGGTCCATCCTTATTGACTACATTAACAAATAGAATTTATTCTATAGCAGCCTGAGAATATTGCTTTGACACAACCTAAATGTACAGAATATATTTGGTGCATGAAGTTGAGCAAGTCTGAGGGCTATGTCAAAGCTGATTGGTGGTTTCATTATTTTCTCATTGAGAAAGAGCAGAGAGCCATTTTGGCCTTGGTGACCAAAGTTGATTAGTGGTTTAATGTATTGGTTTTCTATTGCTTTGGCAATATCACAAATTACCACAAATTTGAATTATCACAAATTTATCACAAATTTGAAAGAACATAAGTTTGTCACTATGGTTCTGTATATCAGAGGTCTGACTTTGGTCTCATTGAGCTAAAATCAAGGTGTGCATTGTATTGTATTGCAGGCTGTAGAGAAGAACATATTTTCTTGTCTTTCCCAGTTTCTGGAACCCACCCTCTTGTGAACTTTAACCATTTTATCAAAAAAAAAAAAAAAAGAAAAAGAAAGAAAGAAAACCAATTTGGATTTCCTGGATCACATTTTATACAACTTTAGGTAATGAATATACCTGCCCAGGTTTGAAATGTTACATTGACATTTTTGGAGAAGAAATTTTTGTAGCATTATAAATGCACCTGTCAAATGTTCATTAAAATGTAACTTTTAATCTGCACTAAAAACCAACTGTAAATTGTTTTTTTTTCTATCTAGAGTTTTTTTTCTATCTAGAGTTCTATCTAGAGTTTACTATGCATAAAACGTATTCTTTCTCCTCCCATGTATATATAAATTTGTGTGAAAAATTGCCTTTTCAGCAAGTATCTAAGAAGTAGTTAAATGTTCATTATTCCAAAATATGTATATTTTCAAGAATGTAAATTTGGAAGAATTACAGTATATAGGAATATAGCGGAATTTCCGGAAATCAGTGAAGACATATATAAATTTATATTCTAACATTGCTATCAGTTATCTTCCTTTAAAATTTTGCAGCATTTATTTTCTTTGTGGCTTTTTCCTCAAGAAGGGATAATTCAGGAACAGACCAATGGTCAGCTGAATGCAGTAAATTGCTTTATAAATAAATGAGATATGTTTTAATAATATATGGCTTCATTAAGACCAAGTTGAATTAATGTATGAGATATAGGGTATGTTTGAAGATCTCAGATAGGACAGGTTATAACGAATCCTCATTCGGTGCTAACTAAAACCAGATGATCCTCAAAATATAATTGTTTATCAGAAGTGGCCATGAATTACTAGGAATTCTTAAAATTGGGTGTGTATAAGAATCATCCAGGGAGCTTGATAAATACGAGTATTTTGGGTCTCATATTCAGAGATTCTGATGTCTTTGGCCAGGGGAAGGGTTCACATTCTCGAGCTTCTCTGAAACACTGGGGTAAAACAAAAGTTCAAGACAAATCATAGCAATGCGTCTGGTCTGCAGCCCACTTCTTTAGAGACTCTGGATTGAGAACCCGGAGGCTAGGAGGAGCTTTTCAGGATCCTCTGCCCTCTCGGCACCATTTTCTTCCCCAGAGAAATGGTTCAGCAACAGTCAGGTGCAAGCCTGGACTACCTTTCTCTACGGCCACTAAGTGGTTTGTCCACGATCTATAATTATTTTAACTTTAATATTTTTAAAAGATGGGGAGTTTGATTCCAAGCAGGATCAGTTAACAGAATAGCAATTAGGGGAAGTGAAGAATACAGACAATGTGCTGCTTAGACAGGGCTTCTGATAGCGCCAGGAGAAGCAGGTGTGGCTTGCCAGGTGGGTGGAGAAAGGACTTCAAAGAGCTTGCAGTTCCCCCTGCGTTTGGCTCTTTGCTTACAGTGGGGTCACCAATGGCAGAAGTTGTGCGTGGAGCCCTCTGAGGCAGCTCAGCTTCCCAGGCTTTCAGAGCTTTTTGTTTGTTTAGCTTTTCGATACATCTGACTTCTTACACGGCCCTCCCTTCCCAGGGAATTCATTAATCAAGGTACTACTTTATTTATTTCCATAAACAAATCCTTATGAAAGAGCAATTCATTCATTAAGAAATGTGATCATTTCCACTGTTGTACCTGAGAGCTTCAAAGCACCATTGTTGCTGTTCACATCAATTAATCCAGGTAACTGGGAAATGTGAGTAAGACAGGACTCAGATGCATCCCAACTGATTTTACAAGATTAAAAAAAAAAATCCCTAAGACTAAGATAATAAAAATCATGTTAAGAACATTGATTCTTCACAGAATAGAATCACAAACCTTTTTAGAATGAAATAATTGTATTCTGTACAACTTTCTGCGAAAGGGAAGTCTTAAATAGCTTTCTGTTTGTATTGTGGAATATTTTAGGAAGAAATAGTTTTTAGGCATATAGAGTGGGGTATTAGCATCAAGCTAAGGAATTTGGAAAACAGTCCCTGATCATTTTTATTATCAAAGTGTTTATGTAAACAAAATTTTATGTATTATTTTTATAAATATTTTATATGAACATTAGTCTATGTGAAGATTGTTGAATTTAAAAGTATTTATTCATTCTAATTAATTACCTATACCTGGCCTTAATAGTTAATGCACAGGACTGTCAATTATTAATAAGAAAAAAGAAAAGTTGGCTATTAGATGGTCATTTAGCAGCCATTTCCTCCAAATAAAAAAATTATATAAATTCCAAAGCTAAGGTAAGGACATGAGATTAATGAGATTTAATGAGATTTTTTAAAAAGTTGTTACAGAAAGCATCTGAATCAAGTAGAGATGGTTACAGTGATAATAAAGTAAGATCCTTTGTGGAAAATAAAATAAATGGAACTGTGCTCCAACTATTGTCTGCTCCAACTAATTCTTTAAATGAGATATATTTATTTTTCATTGATTTGTAATTCGTATGTAACAAAATTTGCCCTTTGTGAATATTAAAATCCAGTGGTGTTTATTGTTTCACAAAGTTTTTCAACCTTCATAATGATACAAGTCCAGAGTACTTTATCACACTGGAAAGAATCTCTGACCCATTAGCTCTCACTTTTTCTTCCCTCCTCCAGTGCCTGGTAACTATGACTCTATTTTCCATTAGTGTAAGTATGACTATTCTGGAAGCATCATTCAAAAAGTATTATACCCATGGTTTTTGTGTCTCACTTCTTTCACTCAGAGTAATATTATCTAGGTTCTTTAATGTTTTAACGTATGTATCAGTGTTATTCATTTCTATGACTAAACAGTATTTTATTATGTAGATATGTCACATTTTACTTATCTTCTCATTAGTTAGCAGATAATTGGACCATTGTCTCTTTGGGCTATTATTTAAAATGTTGCAAAAATATTTGTTTTGTGTGGACATATGTTCTCACTTCTCTTGCATATATTCTTAGGGTTAGTGCTGGCTCATATGGTGACTTTGTGTTTAATATTTTGAGAAATCACTGTGTCAACTTTCCTATCAGTGGACAAAATACTCACCATCCACAATTTAAAGGAGGGGAAGCTTATTTTGGTTTACAGTTTCCGTGGGTTCGGTCCATGATTGGATGACTGCAAGACAGAAATGGCATGGTGGTGGGGTACAGCAGAAGAAACCTGCTCCCCATCATGGGGTCCAGGAAGCAGAAAGTAAAGGAAGGCAGGAACAAGAACATATCCTTAGAGGATACGCCTCCATCCAAATCCCACCTTCAAACATGAGACCTTTGGGTGATATTTTAAATCTAAACCCCAGCAACCATTAAACTATTCTATAAAGTGGCTTCAGTCATTTTACATTCCCATCAACAGTGTATGATGGTTCCAATTTCTCCCCATTTTTGCTACCACTTGCTATTGTCCATCCTTTTCATGCATATCTGAATGAAGATGAAATGGTATCTCTCACTGGTTTTGACTTGAATTTCACTTATTTTCAGTTCTTTGAAATTGATTCAGTGATAAAAAAGGAGGGAAATTCATGATAGTTTTTATTCCTCTGAATACAATGAAAAAGGAAGGTGACTAGAATTAGATTCAAAGCTTACTTCATTAGTAGAAAAGATTCATGTGACTTACAAAAATGTATAGTATAGCATAACATAAATATGGAAAAATGTAGGTGTTGGGTGTGTAGGAAATATAGTTGAGGTAGCTTGTAATATGCAGGGTTGTACACTGACTAGTGGTGTGTTAACATTTTGTCTCTGAACCAAAGTAAAATGGTGTTAAAGTAAAATGACAATTTGCTAAATTCATAATGCTCACAGAATTAAAAATAAATTAGATCACAGAGTAATTATCTGTTCTCTGCATGATCCTTCCAACATCCAGGGGAATCCTATATCTTGATGAAATTCTTTCATTACTAATGATTCCAGATGACCTGTCAGTCCAGATGATCCGCACCTCTTCTTTGGAACTGTCCTAGTGGAAACATTGCCCTATGTTTTCTATTCAGCAGCAAAGCAGCTATTTGAAGGTGCTAAACACATATAAAACTTTGCTGCTTCTCCAACCTGAACACTCACTCTTCCTATGACAAGCATCCGACAGCTTCCCACTTTCAAAAGATTTAAGTCTAAATTTGTTGGCCCCTGGCTGATTTTTCTAGCTCCATTTCCACTCAGTCCTTAAAATATAGGCTCACTGGACTTAATATTCTTTCTGCCTTGAAAATCTTTGCCTACACTCCTCCATCTCCTGCTCTCTTACCACTGAGGAAATGTGAACTCCAGTCTTCAAGGCCAAACTCATATGTCACCAAAAAAGATCTTTTTGGAAGGCCCTTAATGCCCCTAGGTATAATGAATTTTCCTTTTTGTGTGTTACCACAGCCCATTTTAAGGAGCCCTTGTATAGAATATATTATAATGATTTGTTTAGGTGTCTGTCTCTCTGAGTGAACACTAGCTGATTTCGCAGGAGGAACTGTCTTTCAATTTTATGTCCTCAGTGCCCAGCACAATGCTCGTAGGCAACCAAAGAGCAGTTGCTTCAAATTGATTTCATAAATTATTCCTGATTTCTCACTGTCCTGTAAACGTACATGGGTTTTCCCCACCACTCCTGGAAAGTGGCCCCCACAATGAAAAGATGTTTTCCAGATTTAGCCCAACAGCATGCCAATTGCCCATGTGCTGTGGAAATTTCTATTTCTATTTTGTTCATTGACACATTCACTTTAGCACTCCAGAAAACTTTGTTAACCAGGTTTTCCTCTGCTTCCACTTTCTTGTCTAACTGTAAACCTTCAGCTGCGACTCTGATGAACACAATCTTGCTTCCTACTGGAAAAGATAACTTTATTTCTCAGATTAAAATGACAAGTTGCAGTTTTAGTGCTGCCCTCTGTCATATCTACTCCTCTAGCTCTCCTTCTAGCTCAATATCATCTGCAAATGGGATCATAGTGTGACATAGGTACATCTGCCTAGGGCATGTGTCTAACTCTAAAGGAAAAATAACCAATGAATGTAATTGGGAAATTTTTGTTTTTCTTTTAATTCAAGATTTTGGAGTATCGTATTCCTCATCCTAAACACCACCAAATCTTCCAAAGATATTTGAAATTTTCCTTTAAATAGATTTGGGGAAAATGTGCCACCATTTAATATATGTTTATTGTGCCCAGTAAATACCTTACCCACAGAGCTGCTGACGAGCCCTTGCTATGGCACTGTGTAGCATCCTGATCTTCATGATCATAGAACTTGCCACATTTGATGTCTCTCTTCCTTACCAGTCTTCAATCCCTATTTTACTCAGTATCTCTCTATTGCCTAGCTAACATTTTATTTAAGTCATATCTGCTTTATACAACCTGTATGTCTATAAATGCTACATTTTTTGTGTGGTTCCAATATTGGGCCAGGGAGTGCTGCTAGCCCCAAGCAGCAGGAGACATAATTTTGGGGAAAGTTAAAGCAGTAAACAGATGAGTTCTTTTTTCTGACAGGACAATCTTACTATCATCAAAATTAAAAATATCCTTAAGTATAAGCTAATGTATAATAATCTGTCAATAAATGAACTAATAATCACTCCAGGGTTAATTATTACCTATTTCCCTGAGCATTCTCCCTACCTCTAAACTGAAGTTACAGATCAGTTGGGGGCATTTTAGGCACTATTCACAAGGTTCCATGCCTGAAGCACAGAAAGGATCTTATTAGAAGCCACTCATAGTCCAAGGGAGGTCCCACAGTGGGAAGCCAAAGGAGAGTGGTATGGTGAGAATTCAGTATAATTTGGTTTTTGAAAATTCTACTCAGCAAGACAACCCCATGATATAAATATTACTAATTAGCCCTGAACTTCAGGTCCTTCATGCAAAATGCTGCAACGCAGTTTAAGGGTGCTTAAAATTCTCTTAACTTGCCCCATTTGGCGTCTTAAACCAGGGTCTTAGCAAATGTGGAGCTGCAGTGTGTAAGAATGTGGGTGGGTTTGGGAGTTCCCTCGGGACCTGAAAGAGCCTGGTTGTTGACCTGACACCGGATTCCTAGGTTTGACTATATTATCAGGATGCAAGAGCTAACTGGCAGGAGAAACTTTAGGAACACCACATCAGAAAAAATGTAAGAAGAGAAAACTATTGAAACCGAAGCTTTTCAGATATGATTTGCTGCTTAACACACATTCATATAGCAGCCCTAAAGAAAAGTAAGTTTTCCACAGCAAAATCTTAAGAGGCTAAAATAGTATTCCTGTAGGCTTCTTTCCTGCCATAAAAAAGAAAATATGTCTCTATTTCCTGAATCTACTCAATATTTTTAAAACCTTGACATCTATATTTATGTTCTATCAAAAAGTTAATAATATGAAGGGCTTATAAATCCTGAGCTTTATTTTTTGAAACAGCACAGCCGTTATTAAGGATTTGTATGCACATGGCATTGAGTCTGTGCTATGACTCCATCCTGTTTGCTAGAAGCTGACAGTTGAGAAGAAACACCAATTCACAAGAAATGCTTGTCCACCATTGTAAAAAATGCATAAGAATTCGGAAAATGAAGAAAAATTAGTCTAATAATACACCACAGGCATGGAGAGAAATGATCAAGAAAAATGTGAATGAGGGAGGGAAATGATGAGGCAAAGAGAGAAAAAGAGCCCAGCCCATTAATAGATTTAAAGATGACTGTACGCGGTAAATGAGGTCACAGGATGGTGCACACATGCCTGCACATCTAGAGCATCATCACACTCTGAATTCATGAACACCAGGATGTCTCCTAGGAGACAGTCGCTTCAGGCCGAAGTCAAATCCTCCAATGCAGTGAAAGATCAGCACCTTGTTTCAGGAAACGTATAGAAACCTTGAATACTTCCCTCTGGAGTCATATCTAAAGCCTGCCCAGAAGACAGCCTGAAGATAGACCCTAAAAGTGCTGTTCTTGTAAATATTTGTAGATAATACTCATAGCCCATAATGCAGCAGCATTGACAATGTGCTCCATGAGAGGGTATCCTATTTCCCTGGAGAATTCACGGTGGTTTTGTGTCTCATTGATATCTTCAGCAATTTGGGTGTCTTCAGCTCACTAGGGTGTCATCAGTACAGGTGAAGCAGACCGGCTGTGGGAGGCAATGGAGGTGGTTATACACCCATGGGAGCAGCAGAAGGGCCGTGAGAACACCTTCAAAGAGGTCTCATAGACACTGTGGCTTCAGAAGCAAGTTCCAGAAAGGAGAAGAGGGTGGGCATCAGATAAAGTCTACAAGGGATGTGTTTGTGAGCACATACAAAATACATTGCAGAGCTCTTCAAATTACTGGATGGGGCTGAATTTTGAAAACAAAGTGTTAACTGTAGTGAAGCTCAGGGTGTGCATTATGAATAGGATAATATGTGATTTATTGTCCAAAAAGGCAAACTTTTGAAAATATAGGGTTTGTTATTACTGATTATACCAAGGCAACAGATACACTTTGACTGTTATGGACGAACTGGAATGTACAGTCCCGTTATGAAGGACTGTCACTTTCCTCTCTGATTTGTAACATTTGCAGTTTTGTCCTGAGGGTATTTTATTTTTCAATAGCATGATACACAATTATGGGCCTTGAATAAAGAAAAGGGAATAGAGGATTTAGGAGAGTGCTGGGGCAAAGCTACAAGCATAATGTTTACACTGATATATTGTCTCCAGTCCTCTCCCCTACCCAATCCCACATTATAGTCCAGAAAATTATGTCTGTAAATTATTCACCCCCATCGGCAACTCTACAGCAAGCTGTGCTGCTTAGAATCAGCGTCTTTCCAACAGCTCTGGTGTGTCCCACTTTAGTTGATTTTACTCTGCCCTGCTTTCTGAGATACTAGTCTTCCAAGGCCCACAGAAACATTTTTATATTAAAATCCTGGGAGTAAAGTTTAGTAATTCAATTCTCCTTTGCATGGCTGGCCCCACCGCCACTGTCAAGATGCTAATGGTAGAATATTTATTTTCAAATAGAGTACTCATGAAGACAAGATCTTAATTTATAGTTTTCTTAAGTCACAAAGAGAAGTTGACTACCATTTTCATATGGAGCTGAGATTTGGTCTTCAGTGAATTGTAACAGGTAGCTGGAGGTTTCCATTGCAAGTACAATTGTTTTCCTTTAAGCTCTGAGTGACTCTGTAACTTTTAAAATGTTGCAGCTTTGGAAGCCTTCTCTTGTCTGTAGGCAGCTACAGGCAGAACTATGAACTATTCGGGCATTATCCCAGCCCACATCTTTGAGCACCTGCTATTATGAGAAATAAATGTTAGCAAATGTCTTGGTTTCTTTTCTCATTGCTGAGACAAAATACTCAACATGAAAAGTTACAGCAGGAAAAGCATATTTCGCCTCACAGTTTGTAGAGGTTTTAGGCCATAGTCAGTCAGCTCCAAGGCAGGGTGTCATGGCAGAGGAGTATTAAGAGGAGAAATAGCTGATAGCATGGCAGGGCAGGTGGAAGGCAGCAATAAGCAAGCCTGCCTTTCTCCTCTTCCTTTATGTTCATTCAAGGTGTGAGCCTATTGTTTGGTGCCACTCACACCCTGGGGGAGGGGCTTCCATTATCCATACATTTAATCCAATGTCTCATCCTGAATCCACATTCACATATCCTAATCCAGCCACCTTCAAAACTCCCCATCCATGATGTTGTGAGGTTTTGGGGGGAACCTCTAGATACAAGCTGTAACAGCAGCTCAACTCCGGGCGCCCACAGGAGTGCAAATAAAGCTGGAACAGATGCATCTTTGAGGGCAGACAGGCTGCCAGTTCAACAACTTTAACTCTGATAGAACTATAAAAACTGAGTGGAAGGCAAAAGGCAAGGTCCACAGGGAGAAGAAGTTACCTGTTTTGATTTAAAACCACTACCTATAGATTTTCTACAAATTCTTTTTATTAATATTCCTAGTGTGTTTTGTTTACAGGAGTATCCCAAAGGCCTACAGCAGTGTCTGGCATAAAATAGGAGCTAAAAATATTTACTGATAAAAAACATTTCTTTATCTTTAAAATGGAGGTACTAATAGTGGCTGTATCCAGGAAAGATAGTCACCTGGCTCTGATCTTAGATTCTAATGTCACAGTGTTGTTGTAAGGATTGCACATGTTAAAGCTTTTGAAGAGCCTGCCACACAAGGTAGCATCAGGTCAAGGTGCACATCCAGGAAGGGTGAGGAATAGCACAGGAGCCTGGTAGGGAGCACTCCCGAGTCCAGAGTCTTAGTTGATTGTGGGAAGTACAGGCCAAGAATGTTGTAGTGCTGGCTTCACAGGTCCATACTTGCACTTAACTAGGAGGTGGCATGAGATCTGAGGAAAGTGGTCACAGCAGAAACAAGACTGTCAGTTTCCCCCTACAGGCTTGATTACAACCACCAGTTGGCGACTCTCTTGAATATTCTCTCTGTTAAATATTCAGGTATTTATTCTCTTTTAAAATGCAAAAATACCTTATGAGACATCGGCAGTAACTTATCACCATTAAATGGCATGGATATCATCTGCACAGAGATTTTGTTCTCTAAGTGAAGAAATAGCAAACTCCTGAAAGAATAAACTACATGGCAGCTGCTTAGTTACTTTTTCTCATTGCTGAGACAAAATACCCAACACCCAAAGTTAAAGGAGGAAAAGTTTATTTTGGCTCACAGTTTATAGAGGTTTCAGTCCTTGATTGGCTGGCTCTAAAGCAAGGTGGTGTAGCAGAGGCATCACAGAACAGAAGACAAGCAACAGCGATAATGATATGCAACAACCAACAAGCCACTTTAGGTCCATTATATCTTATCCAGTCCACTCACCCTTAGGAATGTGACACTCACATTCCTAATCTTAGCATCACATCGTTGATCCCAGCATCACACACCATTGATCCAGCCACCTTTGAAAAACCCCATCTATGACTGCATGAGGCTGTGGGGGTACATCTAGACAGGAGCCATAACAGCAGCTAGTTTGGATGATGGAGCTGAAATTGAATTGAAATTGAATTGTCCCAATTCATCAGAAATTGGGACAATGGCCAAAAATACAGTCCCATTCTTCAAGGGAAGAGCACTGTGGTGGGGAGAAGTTGGGTACCTAAGGGTGAGGGGGTGAAGAGAATGGGATGTAAGCAGAATGGGTAGTAAGTCCCTGACACAGAAATCTCTATTATCCACTGGAGAATTATGTTGCAAAGATGGGAAGTGCAGCTTTATTCTCAGGAGGCTTTTCAACTTAGCTGCATAGTTCCTTTTCCTAAGTAGAACATATGTCAATTTAGTCTACAGTGCATGGTGATCTTTGGTTAGCTCTACATGTGTCTGAGAATCAGTTGCCTTGCAAAAAGGTTGAGTTTTAATTTATACTATTTGTGCATTTTGTAATAATTCTTATACTACACATTTGTAAAATGCATTATATAATGTCCATATTATGACATCTATAATATCTACATAGAGTTGACTTGGTCACTAGGTATAACCTATATAGAATTTGGCTATAATGTAATAACTCCAAGAGGTATATTAGGCATATAGTGCTAACTCCAAAGAATAAAGTGCAAAATATTAAGATGTGAGGACAGTGATAGGAGACTCTAAAGATGAAAAGATGAGATTTTTGTTGCTAGATGGATTTTGGATGGTTGTTGGAGAATGATATTTTTGTTGGTGTTCCATTCATTGGCAGAGCAAAAATTCAGACCCTGTGTTTTTTTTCTTCATATTTAAAGGTTTTTTTTTTTTTTAAAAAAAAGCACACTTGGCTACTCACAAATGAATTTTAAAATCTTCCAGGTTCTACCGTTTTTCTCTTTATTAAATATACTAACAGGAGAGCAAACAAGTTTTTCCTCTAACCCAGTATTTCTAAAAGATATGCAAGATAATCTACTGAGATACAGAAAGAAAATATTACGGCTTTCAATTTCATATTTTTGCTGTATTTAAATCAGCATAATATGTCACTAAGTAGCCCTTTTTTATAAACATATATTCGTACACATATAGCAATAAGTAGGTGCCTTTAAAATATAAGATACATGATTTTTTTTTTAACACAGTGCTTTTGACTCAAAAAACCTGGAAGCTATTGTTCTTAACTGGTAACTACTTCCCCTAAAATATCTTGCTGTTTGTAGCTAAGCCGTACTTCTTTTGTCTCGTCTTATCTTAGCGCAAATGAGTAAGACAACAGGCTGCTGTACTCAGAATAACAGGAGCTTTGAGTGAGGAAAGTCAGGAGGGATCAATCCGCCTAACCCCTTCATTTGACAGGGGAAGAAACTGAGGCTTACAGGAGTTAAAGGATTTGCCAGGCTGACAAGTTAAGGGTGAGCTTAACAATATGGGAAACGGATGGAAAATCCAGTTAATGCTTAGCCCATGGTAATGTGTCATGTGCTGGCTTGCAGAAATTAAATCTGTTAATAATCCTGGGACCTTATTTTGGAAGTTTTAAATGCCTTACCTATCAAAAGATGCTAAAGATGCTATGTAAAGGCTTTGTTTCTCTGGGCACCAGGAATGTCTGCATTGAACACAAATGTCATATATGTGGTGCCGGCTATCTGTTTACATTTTAAGTACAAATGTGAGGAATACATATGGCTTTTTAATTATGTGCATCCCTTGACTCAAACAATTAGATTGAAACAAACATATTTCCCTGCCTGTTTTAAAGGAAGGAACAAATACAGTATCTTCCAACTGGCAAAAATAGTTGCTTACTCAAAAACCACTGAATCTTAAAATGAAGTATTAGTTTACTTCTGAAGGGTCTTTCCTCTCAGAATTTCTGACCAGACCAATATTGGACTATCGTATACTAA
This sequence comes from Dolichotis patagonum, assembly GCA_004027295.1. Classification (NCBI taxonomy): domain Eukaryota; kingdom Metazoa; phylum Chordata; class Mammalia; order Rodentia; family Caviidae; genus Dolichotis; species Dolichotis patagonum. The sequence continues at coordinate 61,108 of PVJX010004515.1, forward strand.
ATCGATTTTTTTAATTAATTCTGTTTCTGAATTTTGTCTTTTCTTTCATTGATTTGTCAGGTATTTTATTACCAGTGCCTAAAGAGTTCTTTTACTGAAATATTATGGCAGGTAAGACTAGTCTCCCTTTTACTACTTTCAAATATTCTTAAAATGGAACCCATCACTGTTAACCTCAGAATCATTTTTCCCACTCAAAAGTCAAGCAAAGCAAAATGAAACAACCCCAAACCACCATCACGAACAAGAAACCCACTAGTGTCTTTATTGAGAAACTCATAAAATTTATAGATTGATTTGGAAAGAAGTGACTTTTTTGTATTAAGTCACTTTTTCCTCAAAATAGAATGTTTAAATTTTTTCCAACAAGGGTGAATCTTTCCATCTATTCAGTCATTTATATTCCCTTAGCAGTTCTTGTTGTTGGCTTGTTTTGCTTTTTGTTTTACCATTCTGTTTTCTAGCTGGCTGCACATTATACATAAGAAAGCTGTTGATAATTTTACATATCATGTAATCTGATATTCATTAAATTTTCTCTTTATAACAAACAGGTTTTTAGCTGATTCTGTTGGAGATTTCTACAGGAGCACTTATTTCATTCATGAATAACGACCATATTGGCACTTTCCAGTTTTTATTCTTCATATTTTGATCTTTTTAATAACTGTATTAACTACTTCTAGAGTAATCATTTAATTATGCCTCAATTATAACCATTAAGATTTTTTCCATTCTGATATTGCTACAGTGAATATTTCTTTGAACCGAATTCAAGCAGTTTGGTTGTTTCCTTGGGATAGAGTCCTGTAAGTGTAATTCTTGGAGTCAAAGTTTATCACTCTTTGTCATCTTAGTTTCCCCCAGGGCTTTATCAATGACAGCCATCAGCTTCCCCACTGCCCACAGGGCAGAAACTCCCAGCGCAGATGCCCTCTTCCCATTCCTTCCTATGCATGTTTTCTGTTTAGTGCCTCCTGAAGGGGTGCCTGGAAATTCCATGTAAAGCCTTTGAGAATCAAATCAATTCAAATCAAAACAAACGCAGAAATGTAAGCATATTACTCAAGTAACCAACTCCAATAGTCAGTCCAGAGTTGAAATTCAAAATGATTTGGAGATTATTTGCTCTTTACTCATTCTACCTGTGAATTATCTCAGGTTCCTCCTATACCTCATTTTTTCACTTTCCAAAAGGCACTCAAAGCCAGGCATGGTATACAACTGTAATCACAGCACTGTGGGAGGCTGAGGCAGGGAGATTACAAGTTCAACCCTAGCCTGGGCAGCTTAGTGAGTTAGCCAGACCTTATCTCCAAGGAGTTCCACAGGGTGAGGAGAAATGGAGATAAACCCAGTGCAAAGGGCCTGGTTACAACCCCAGCAACAACAGCGACAGCCACTAAAACCAGTAAGTTTTACCACCTCTGTCCTGTCTGTTCTTGTCTTGCCTGAACAGCTGTAATACCACTAAATTGATTCTACATCCTCTGCTCAGTCCTAGTTTTACTGCTATTCAAAACCTTCCAGTGGAGGAGGATTCCTGAGGATGATCACCATCTATGCACTCAGAATCCTGTTCCTCTGCCCACTCCCCTTCTCCTCTCTGGCCCTATTACACTACTTCCTATTCCTGACCACTTGCAGTTCCAAGTCTCTGAGCTTTTGCATGTGCCACCCACCTGCAGCAATATCCTCCTTAGCAGCTTGCATCCCAACCCCATTCACCCACAAAATCCTTTGTAGCTTTTAAGAGCCAACTCCTGGGCCACCTCCACCTCCAGTACCCATCTCACTTCTCACCCTCCATGATGACTCATCACATAGAATCCATGGATAGTCTGGAATATTCTCAAGGTTATTTTTGTGTCCAGTGGCCAGGGCTTTTATATAAATGGAGTAAAAATTGGTGAAAATTGGCAGAGACTGGCTTTTCTCCCCGTTCTTGGTGAATTATATTAGTCTAATGTGACTTGAAGGTTATTCCATACAAATCTATTTCCACAATCATTATAAACAGAAAATTGGCATTGCAGAAGAGGTCTCTAACTCGAGCCAGGGGAGGGATGTTTAAAAGTTAAGAGTCAACTCTGCTCTCTCATGCCTGGAGGCGCTTGCCTGGCTGACTGTTAATGATCACCTTAGGCCCTGAAGCACAATGATGAGAGACCCCTAGTGACTACTGCAACTTCACACAAAGCTTTTGGTTTTCCTTTTGGGGGTGCTAGGGGAGAGCTTCGGAAATTCTGCAAGCTAGTTTGATAGAAAGGTAAAATCTTAGAGCTGGAAGGAGGGGGTCAGCATGTCATCTAATCCGGTTCTTTGCTTCCAGAAAGACCTGAGGAACTAACCAGTCCCTCCTGTTTCCAAAGGTCTGTGGGAATGAAAACTCTTTTGTTCCATCCAAGCCAGCACTTGTCAACCTCACCTGCAAGGAATTCCTAGGTTTCACTTCCTGACCCGCCTGCCACTCATCTCCTCATGCTTTCTAGCTCCACTGCCAGTGAACAGAAGGAAAATTGGTCAGCTGCCTCGAGGTGACTGGTTTAGAATCTCCCTTACTGACTAGAGAGCAGAATAAGGGTGTTATGTGGTCACATGCCTCTAATTTATATCCAAAAAAACCTCTCTCTGATTCCTATTCTGTCAAAGTGGGGGTGGGGGTGGGGAGAATCTCAGATGTCACCAAAGCACTGGGGATTCATTGAGGAAGTAGAAGAGGTGTTCTCCTCATACATCTGGGGGACAAGTTTGCTTTTTACAGCACAATTACTCTCTGCAAACTATTCCAAAGCACTCCAATTTATTCCAAATTCCAGGACAACTATCTGTTAATACCCACAGAGATGGTCAAAGCCAGTTAACCATCTACTAGTTGTGGAGGTGCTCTTCTTTTTTTATTCATTTTAAAACAGAGACAAAACTGCTAACATATGTTTCTGTTGCTAGACCTCAGTCTTATCACAGTTTGAAACTGTAGAAAATCAATTATGTGCTTTGAATTACTCCCCTTCCTGGCACAAAAGCATCTCTTCATTCTTTCAGGATAGTGAACACTTTACAACATCTACCACTAACAGCCTGTTAGGATTCTCTGCTAAATGAATGTAGTACAAATAAACCAAACAGAAGGCCGGTGGAATGCTAAACATCTCCACTTTCCTCTGTTGTGGCCTCCTGGCAGCTTGGGACCATTCTGCCTAGCTGCTGCAACATCTGGACAGCATTCGAGGTTGTTTCTCAAGGACACAAGCGTGCACCTCCGGTGAATTTCAACTTTCAACATCTCTCTGGCTCTAATCTATATTTAATGTTTTATGACTGGTAGTCAAAGAAGCTTCAGCTAAATATCAGGTTGGAATGAAAATGATCCTTGGGAGAACATTTACTTCCAGTGTGCACAGGCAAAGTGTCTGTGACAGTGGCTTTCCCCAGAGACTTGTTGCCCGTTCTCTTGCAGTAATAATAATTACGCCTTATGATTGCTGTGCCCACATAATCAAAGATCACTTCATCAAATGTGATGCAGGGAGGGGGTTGCCTCTCTTCCTAACTGGATGTCAGTCACAGAGAACAGCACCCCTAGGGATTCCCAGTCTTCCCTGCCCTTTTCAGAACTGCGTTGTTAGCATTGTGTTGCACCCTATTCTTCTCCATGCAAATGATGTGTAAATCATGCCCTCCAGAAGGCACATGTGGTGAGCCAGAGAGGGTAGAAAGGGAGGTGGGAGCTGGTGTATTCTTTGCCCGTGGCCCCCTCCCCAACCTACCACAGGGATTTCTCGCATGGAACATAATTACATCTGTGCCATATGGGCTCATTTATATTCTATTACAGGTTAAGCTAATACGACTCAGAAATATGCTAAAAATACCTCAAAGTATTCTAGAACTGTCAAAACACTTGTCATTTCTTGCTCATTCGTTTGATTGCTATTTTTTTTTTTTAATTTTTGTTGGGAGATTCTGAGAGCCAGGAAAACTCGCTGGCCTCCTGCTGCCCAGTCTATAAATACAGTTTAATTTCCTGTATTATTGCAATCTCTGGGTTTATAAAGCGAAGATCTTTCTTTATAATCCTGGAATGGCCCCAAGACATGGGCACTGAAATTCCTGTAACTTGTAGATTTTAATTTCCCAAGAGGTAGAAAATACAGATTTCAGATGTGCAGTTTTGTCAGCTTTAGAATATTTCTTGTCTTTGTTTGATGTAATTATTCAATGTGATAGAGAAACACCTGCAGAGGCTAACACACCAGAGAAATGTGCTTCTTGAGTTATAAGATTTGGTTGACTCTCACGCAGATCTTCTCAAGATTTTATAGGTCACGTGATAATGAGAAGTACAGCCGCTAATGAACAATGAGCTCAACAATGATTTACAGGCATTTTGTGTTTTTTTATACAGTGGTTAAAGTCCATTCATCCACTAATTTCTACCATCAGTTTGCAAAAGGTAGGATAGGCTTGTGTGGACTCCTAATCTAACACTTCACTTATATAATTAATTTTTTATCATTACTATCTTAACATATCAGTAGAATTTTTAAAAATTGGTCTTGGGAACAAAGCAGCAAGAAGAAATATTTTAATTGTCCATACCTGACAAGATGAACTTCTAGAGTTTTTAAGGAACTGTTCTTATCAACCATCAGTGAAATACACAGACCATTTAGCTGAGAAACCAATTTATACAAAAACATACCTTGCTGATTTGCTAATAACTGTTCTATGCTAGCTGATTGATGAAATTGTTAAGACTGCTTGGTTTCCAATCTCAACTTGGCTATTTGATAACTTATGTTGGAAAACTCGAATGTATCTAATGCTCAGTTCCTCTGTTTATAAAATAAGCCTAATAATGGTAGCTGTCTTCGTGGGCTTGAGGGAGGTATTACATATGATAATGTAGTAAAATACTAGACACACTGTCTGGCATAAAGTAACAGCTTGGTAAGTAGCAGCTATTTTTTTTACTGGTGTTGATTTTAGTTTTAACATGAACAGCTTCCGTATATACTTATATAACTCTTTTAATCTAAAAAATATGGTTTTTTTTGCCAAATTCATGTTGTTGCACAAAACTTCTTAGATCATGCAGATCAGAGGTTCTCAGCAGCTTTGGCTCACACAACCACTTCCTTACTCTATTTAGAAGTAATGGATATTTCACAAACTGGCATGAGAAGAAATATTAAAAATTCAGTGTTAATGCACTGAGAACAAGGTTTTCTATTTAACATATCATTTTGAAATACTTACATGTATTTAGAATTTTTCTGGATATTAAATATCTGAATTTGGGGAATGGAAATGTTATATTTAAACAAACATGGATTTTCTTTTATAAAAAGCAAGGAATTGAACCAGTAATTGTAGCTGAGATTTTAATTTTTACTTCTTTAAACTATTAGCATCCAACCATTTGCGGCTATACAGGTGTGTGTGTGTGTGTGTGTGTGTGTGCCATGAGCAGGTGTGTACAAAGGAGAGAATCTGTACCATAGACATACACACAGGACAGTCTAGCCTGTGGTGTTTATTATAGTGTTCCCACAAAGCCTCATGATTAGCTGAGTCAGGTGTCTCTTTACTCTGTAGGACCGAGGTCTAGAGGTCATTCCACTATAAAAGTGGAGTGAAATTACCTCTAAAACTGGCTATGAGTCTCCTTGCCACTTCAAACTACTTTTTGAACTAAAAGCCTAATGTAAATTTAAGTAGAACTAGGAGTTTTCTTTTTCAACATCTTGGTTTTATAGATGGGAACAGACACAAGGTCAAAGTGTAACATGGGTAACCTTTTATGGATAAGCATTTCCTCCCCATGCTCTGGTCAGGCTGTAAGTACTGGGTTTTCAGAAAAGGGTTCCAAAGGTTTAAAGTCTGAGAAGAAGCAACATGATTCTATAGCTTATTAACCTATGGAATTTCATGCTTAAAAGCAATATTTGTTAGCCTCAGAACTATTTCTTAGTCTTGTTTTTTTGTTTTTTGTTTTTTTGGTACCTGGAATCAAACTCACAACCTCGAGCTCACCAGGCAGGTGCTTACAGCGCTGAGCTAAATCTCCGGCCCCAGAACTATTTCTTTTCTTGAAGAATTTCTACAGAGATTGTTCTGCAGAGGGATTAGACACACAAGCTTTCCATGGTTAAAGTTCAAACCTAATTTCTTTTCAAGTTTTCTCTTATCAAATGTTTATAAATTTCTTTCCTATAAAAATAAAAGTTTTCCTTACCAACCTTATATATTAAAGGTAAGTAGTCAGTGGCATTGTCAAGATGAGGTTAATGATCGTACAATGCCACTTTTGTTTTGAATCAAATGTCATGTGATTCAATCTTAAATCTTTTCTTATTCTGTTTTCCCTATCCTGGTCCTGTATCTTCAACATAAAGCTACTGAGGATATTAAAGACTGGTAGACACCTACTCAACTGAGAGTCACCCTTCCCCCATAAAGTTTCCCTCAATAGGACAGGGAAATGATTGTTTAGAAAGAGATGTAAGTATGGTGGAATAATCTCTACACCAATTTCCACAGTGGTTGTACCAGTTTACACTCCAATCAACAGTGGAGAAGGGTTCTTTTGTCCTCCAGCATTTGTTATTGGTTGATTTCTTCATTAATAGCCATTATTTCTGGGGTGAGATAGAATCTCTGTGTTGTTTTAATTTGGATCTCTCAGATGATTGTTGATGTTGAATTTTTTTTCATATATTTATTTGCTGTTACTTCAACTGATAAGTATGTATTTACCTCAGATGGCCATTTTTGGATTGGGTCTTTAAATCTAGGGGGTGGGTCTGATTTTTTTTTTTTTAGTTCTTTATATATTCTACATAATAATCCTTTGTGGAACAGCTGGTAAAATTTTTTCCCCACATTGTGGGTTGTCTCTTCAATCTGGTGATGGTTTCTCTTGCTGTGCAAAAACTTTTTAGTAAGATGAGATCCCAGTTGTTGATTCTTTGTGATACCTCCTGTGCAATTGGGGTTTTGTTAATAAAATCTTTGCCTTCACTGATGTCTTGAAGAGTTTTAGCCCATCTCCCAGTATATTTAATGTTTCTGCTTTAATATTTAGATCTTTAATCCATTTCATTTGTAGTTTAGTGCATGGTGAAAGACATGGGTCTAATTTTAATTTTCAGCATGTGGAAAGAGAGTTTTTCCTGTACCTTTTATTAAAGAGACTATCTTTCTTCCAATGAAGATGTTTGGTCACTTTGTCAAAGATAAAGTGGCTAAGTATGTCTGGAGTTGTTTTTGCATCTTCTAATCTGTTCCACTGATCCATGGACCTGCTTCTCTCCCCCCCCCAGTACCATTGTGTTTTTATCACAGTAGCTTTGTAGTATAATCTCAAGTCTGGGATTGTGATGTCCCCTGATTTGTCTTTATTGCCCAGAATTACCTTTGCAAGTCTAGGTTCCAAATGAATTTTGGGATTGTTTGCTTTAATTCTGTGATGTATGCTGCTGGAATTTTGATCTGGATTGCATTAAATATGTAAAACAATTTTGGAAGTATGATCTTTTTAAATATGTTTGTTCTTCCTGCCCAAGAGCTAGGGATATCTGTAGATTTTCTGGTATTCAATTCAATCTCCTTTTTAAGAATACTGTAGCTTTGGATGTTGAAGTCTTTTATTCCCTTTGTTAGATTGATTCCTAGGTATTTCATTTTTTAAAGGATGCTATTGTGAAAGTTGTTGTTTCCCTAATTTCTTTTTTTTATTTTAAAGAGGGTAAAATTAAACACAACAAAACAGAACACAAGAAAGCAATGTAAGAGATGTAAATTTCAAAGCAAGACAATCAGAGATCTTCACTACCTATCATATTGTCTCTTGCTTTCTTCCAAATAGTTGTCCATATCTTCACATAAAGAGAATTCGCACTAAACAGCATAGTATGGAACTGATCTGAACAGGACAAGGAAGGCGTTTCAGGTCTTCAAGACCAGACAATAGGGAAGCCAAGAATGGCTGTCATAGTGTCTCTCTTTCTCTTCAAAACAGCTGTCCATACCTTCATGTATGTTGAACTTAAAATAAAACAGACTAAAATCACTCTGAACAAAGAATAATAGTATTGATGGATTTCACATCATGATGCTATGGAATCAGCACTGGGTACTGTAGTCTCTTTTTCTTCTATTACCCTAATTTCTGTCTGAGTCAGCTATTTCCTTTCTTAAAATAATTAAAAGCATCATACCACAGTGATAATGCATACCCTTGTTTATAGTTGCAGAGTTTGTAATAGGCAAATCTCAGAAACAACCCAAATACTCAGCAACTGGTGAATGGATAAAGAAGATTTTTTTTATACACAATGGAATACTTCTGTGTCATAAAAAAGGATGAGCTCAATACATTCCTAGGTAATTGGATGTACCTTGAGATTATAATCTTTTCTTTTTTTAAATTTTTATTTTAAAGAAAATAAAACCAAGCAAAATAGAACAGCATAAAGCCAATCAAAACAAGACAGTGTGACACAGGATTTCAAAACAAGATAATAGGAAATCAACAATAGTTACTATAATGCCTCTTGTTGTCTTCGAAATAGCTGCCCATATCTTCAGACACAGTACACAGAAACAAAACAGAACAGAACAGAACTAATGAAAAAAACACAATGAGTGCAATACAAGACTTCAAAGCAAGATAATAGTAAATCCAAAATGACTATCGTAATATAACATTATCTTTGATAGAGCTTCCCATACCATCAGATATAATAAAATCAAACAAGATAAAACAGAATAAAATCCAACCAAACAAAACAATTAGAATGATACAGGAATTTGAAACAAGATAATGGGAAATTAACAATGCTTACCACCTTCAGAAGGAGATCCCCCATATATGCTACACTGCATATTTTTATCCTCTCAGTAGATGATTAGGTTACCAGCTTTAATCCAAAAAAGTCAGTGAAACACTAAACACTACAAGCATTAAGCCTGTGTTTCTCCAGATCAGCTGGTCGTTTACAAGGGTGGAAGGAGGGGAAGCATTGGCTCTTCTTTGTCTCCCTGCTCTGGAACATTGGCTCTTCTGACTTCATGCATGGCATCAACTCACAGGAGGTCTTAGCTTCTTGTTGACTTCGTGTTCTACCCCACAGTCCATGAATGGTGCCGACTCACAGGAGAGGGCTGGCATCTAGCTCTCCTCCAGTGAGATCGTACTCTTCAGGTGAAATAAATTAGACACATGTCTGTAAATGCTGCATTGTTTCTCTGATGTGAGAAACTGAAAGTGTAAATAAGGACCAAAATACATAATAGGTATTATGAAATAGGAAGAAAATGTTCAAATGGGGAGGGGAGTAAGGAGGGTGGAAGGGGAGAGGAAAGAAGGGAAAAGTAAAAAAAAAGTGAGACAAGAAGGAAAAAATGGAAGCAAAGCTTTCATAAATAGGAGAATGGGGGGGGTTGAAAGGAGGATAAGGGAACAGGAAAAGAAGAAACAAATTATACATGTACAGGTACAAATTTCCTATGATGAATGTGATTGTTATGTGTATCTAAAATGTACCAATAAAATCTCATTAAAAAAAGAAAAATCTGGGAGCAAAAGTAAAACAAAACAAGACAGTTATTGGGTTCATAAACACTAACACAGGTATACCTTTTTCCTACAGTGAGAAAAGCATACGTATGTGTATCTGTTTACTTTTAATTCAGGGGTTTTTTTTTGAGGGGTTGAAACAGGGCTTCACTGTGTAGGTCAGATTGTCCTTGAAAATCCTGTGTAGCTGTCTGGCCTTGAACTCTCAGTGACCCTCCTGCCTCAGCTCCCTAAGTGCTGGGATTCCAGATGTGCACCACCAGACCTGGGAACTAGACTTAATCAGAAATTTAGAATTCACTAACGTTCTCTTGAAACGTTCTTAGCTAGAGTGTGTCTTTCTGAGGGATGAGGACCACAGGCAAAACCTTATTCTCCTGACGCAGCCCTACTACAGCAACCTAAATTGGGACCACTCTGGATGTTCTTGCCAGGTCTAATGCTTCAAGGAAGCAAATATAGCTGCCGTTCTCCTATGTCTTCTGCAAAAAAACATTTTTTTCTTTCTAGAATAAAAGATCATTTCAAACTCAAATGTACATTTGGAAAACTTTTGTATAAAGGCCAAGTTCCCAGAGTCTCTGTTGACTGAAAAAAACTGGGGTAAAAACCTTCGCAGCATCCTTGATTTGTGTTTCTCACACCTTACATCCAATTAACCAAGAAATTCTATGTCTAGAATGTGGCTGTTCATTTTTTAACACTATCTCTGCTACTACCTTTTCTGCACCATTCCTCACCTATTTCTCTGTTTCTTCCTCCCTACTACCATCTATTTTCAGCACTGATACCAAAGCAACCCATTTAAATTTAAATTTTACCAAGTTACGTCCCTGTTCAGGATCTTCTAATGTCTCTCAAGTTCTCTTAGAGTAAAGCCAATATTTTTTACAATGGTCTGGAAAACCCTCTATGTTCTGAAACCAGTACCAGTCTAATCCTTTCCTCTGCCTGATTCACTATACTTCATAGCCATAGTGGTGGTTCCATTTCTTGCTCTTCAAACTTGCCAGGCAAACTGCCACCTCAGGGCCTTTGCACTGACTATTTTGGTAACTTTAGTTGCAAATATCTCATAAAAGCCTTCCCTGGGTATCCTATATTAAATTATGTTCTTCTGATTCTCCTTGCCTCTTCTTGTTCTTCTTTCTTTCTCCTTGTTATATGAAAAAACCTTCCTGTGTCAATGGAAAGTTTCTAACAAGCTACATAATTTAACTTTCATATTATGTTCACATCTATTATCACCATTACCACCTGAAATGTAAGCTCCCGTCGTCTTTGTTTTGTTCAGTGCAATAGTATAAATTCTGAGAACAGTGCCTGGCACAGGGTGATTATAAATATTTCTTTAAACACCTTTAACAAATAAGCCTACTCATAAATAAAAGATGCACTTTTTAAAGACATGATCAGTTTTACTTTAGTTAATATTTGTTATGAAAACTCTGCTTTCTGAATTCAAGTGCAATTTCTTATTTTGGCTTGAATCATCTTACTCAAAGCCTCACCTTCCCATCCTTTGGGGAAGATGACTTTCAAGAATGTGTTGATGATGGATAAAGTGAGATAGAAGAGCCAAGCACTCAGAAAAGTAAAGTGAAGAATTATGGCAACCATCTGGATATTTCAGCTATGAGAACTCCAGCAGTGAAGCCCTGTATCCAGGGGAGTATATATCCAGACAGAATATCCTGGCAGAAACACTTTCATTTGTGTTTGCAGCATGGATGGTGGTGGGTTGGAATGGACATGGGAAGGAGTAGGCAGTGAAAAGGAAGTGGATGATAAAATGGTAGCAAAGTGACTGTGCTAGAAAAGGCATAAGGTACCTCTCTCCTCTAGGTCCCATGTTGGAAATGATCCTGCTTTTCTGACTGAGAAAGTGGTGTTATGTATTTACTGCACAAAATAGACAACGTGATAGCAATCTTACCTCACTCTGAAATATTGCATAGCTCCATTACTAGGTTGGTTTGCTTTAAAGCTGCACTAAATCTGTTTAAACTTCTCCCTGACCTCAAGATACAGAACCTTAGCTAATTCCACTTGCTGTTCCAAACACACTGATCTGGTGAGGAAAACCAGTGTGGTTTTAAAGAGATCCTTTTCAAGCGTGAAAGTATCTGAATCCAGTTAGAGAAACAGGAGAGGCAATGACTAAACAAACATCTGCACTAGTCAGGGATTACTCATAAATAGGGATCAGTTTTTTCTCAGAGGAGGATTTTGCTAAGGAAAGCCCTTTCCTGCAGAAGAGGAAAGCAAAATTGCCCTATTGGAAACCCGCTTGTGTATTTATGCACGGTTTGCAGCCATTTTTGATAATTTTCTCCTGACCTGCTTTAGAGTGTCTCAGTTAATTTTCTCATTGCTGGACCGAAACACTGGACACCCACAAGTTAAAGAAAGAAAGGTTATTTCAGCTCACAGTTTGTGGAAATTTTAGTCCATAGTCAGCTGGCTCCATGGCAGGGAAGCGTGGCAGAGGAGCAACAGTCCATGGCATGGCAGGCAGTGGGGAGCAAGTGGCAAACTTCCCTTTCCTTTTTATCCTACCCAGGTTATGGGTCTATTGGTTGGTGCCACACACTCCAGGTTTGGCCTTCCCATTACGCACACACATAGAACTATGCTAAACCAGTCAGTGAACTAATTTAGTTATCATACTTCCTTAATTCATATTCATACATCCTAAATCCAGCCACCTCTGAAAAGTTCTGCATATGAATGCATGAGGCTTCAGGGGAACATCCGGATGAAACTGTAACACAGGGTTTCACGTTAGTTTATATCCCAGCTGGGCTGCAGGAGTAAGAAGAAAAAAACTTTTTTTGTCTTCTTGAGACAGGGTTTCACTGTGCAGTTCAGGCTAACCTTGAACTCACTTTGTAGCCCAGGTTGACTTTGAACTTACAGTGAACCTCTGGCTTAGCCTCCCAAATCCTGGGATTACAAGTGTGTGCCACCACGTCCATCTCCTGAGAAGAAATATTTAATGGAAGGATGGTTGGTGAGAGAATTAATCAACCTAACCATTCTTCTTCCTGAGTATTGTCACATTTTATTGATTTGGGGGAAACAGGAAATTAAAAAAAGAAAAATTCATGAAAGCCTCATGAAGAATGCTCAGGAATAGTAGGTAACCGTGGGAGACAGTACAGGTTACTCAGGAGAGCAGAGAAAGCTGGTAGATAGGGAAAGAGACTACATGGGAGCTCAATTTAAGAGTACGTAAGAGGAGATGATCTCCAACAATTATTAAACTGTCAGTCAAAAATACTCTTCATCTCAAGATCATGACCCGCTTTGTTAGAGAATAGGCTTTGACACATGGGATGAGGATTTGAACACTGAAGCCACAATGCATAGTGTTCTCCAGTTCTCACAAGGCAAATACTCCTGCCATGACCAGTTTGAAGCCACCAATTTTACATCACTGAACACCGAAATAGGACTAGCCATTCAATTGTATACCAGTATCCAGTATTTCCTCTATGCAGATGCAAATGACCTCATTAGTAATCAAATAATTAGAAAGTGATGACTTTTGAGTATTAGATACTTTTGTTTTATTTTTAACTTAGTCATAACTTTGTAGACTTTTAGTATAAGAACTGTTTTTTACATTTAGTTTACAAAGATTTTGAAGACTGAACAATCAGCTCTCAAGAACTAGACCAAACTACCTGCAGAATTCTGAGTTGCAATGAAAGTTAAGATTGCTAACACATTATTACTATCTATTTTCTTTACATAGTCAATTTTTTATCCAAGAGAATGTTAAATTATCAGTAGATGAATTGCTTATACCATCATTTTGCCAACATCAGTCTTGACATCATTGAATTTAAAACTGCATGTAACCTTTTGTCGGGTAACATTTGCATATGCAAAAATTAATTCAGCTCCCTTAAAAGAATACAATTATTATCCTTCTTGCACCTAAATTTTGCCAACAACAATCCTTTTTGAGTAACAAGATCCCTCCAGTTGTTTAGGGATTATTTTATAATGTGACAAAAGATTACAATATAAAATTTTTTCCAATTAATATTCTTAAAATGTTTGCCTCCTGGAAGATTTTATTTTTGCTTTGTTAGGGTATGGATAGGCTTTTAATATGTTTTAGTATTTTAAGCCCCCTCTCTTACTGGAATTGGCCCTAAATAGTGTGAGATGGAGCTAAGGAACTTGGACAAAGACAAATGAACATGACTGTATTTTTAAATTGAAGAATTAAGCTTGGACAATGATAAAATTAGTGTTATTTATTATTATCATATGTTCTGTTTTAATATTTTTTACTGACCTAAAAAATTATTTATTTGCTTATTGCTTCATTATTTTAACAAATATTTGTAGAATGCTTACTTTGTATAAGATATTGTGATGTCAGTGTGGAGGTCAGTCTGGAGAATCCTCAAAAAGCTGGGTCTGGAGGTCCCATTTGACCCAGCTATCCCACTTCCAGGCATATTCCCAGAAGATCTGAAAACATCATACCACAGTAATATATGTGCACCCATGTTTATAGCAGCACAATTTGTAATAGCCAGATCTTGGAAACAACCTAAGTGCCCATCAACTGAGGAATGGATAAAAAAGTTGTGGCATTTTTATACAATGGAGTACTACTCAGCTATAAAGAATGATCACATTGAGATATTTATAAATAAATGGACACGACTTGAGGCCATACTCATAAGCGAAATAAACCAGACTTACATGTGTAAATACCATATAGTCTCCCTAGTATGAGAGTTGATAAGAGTATATAAGATTTTATGGTAAGCATGAGTCCCCATCTCATAGCTTTGAAGCCTTTCAATGTTTTCATTCATCAGTTGGAATGGTTTTATTGTTTTTTCTTTTACTACATCATGCGTGATGGTATGAACAGCTGTTTTGAAGAAAACAAAACATTATGACAGCTATTGCTGATTTAATATCATCCTTCTTAGAAGTCCTACCATGCTTCTATTCTTCTACTACCATTGGTTCTATCTATCACATTGTGTCTTATTGGGATTTGAATATGTGTGATAGTATAAACAAAATATTTTATTGAAAATGAGATATTATAGTACCCATTGGTCATTCTCTGTTATTCGGTTCAGAATGCCCTGTAATTCTTTCACTCTTTGAATGGTTTTATAGTTTTTTGTTATGTTTGATATTATTGTATTTGAAACTATGCTTAACTATAGCAGAGAAAGAGATATTGCGATAGCTACTGTTAATGTCTGGTTGTTTTAATGTAAAGTACTGTGTTGCCTATGTTGTCCTGTTCTGATCTGCTCTGTACTGCCCTCTTTTGTTTTATTCTCTTTAAAATAAAAAAAAAATTAAAAAATCAAACCAAGAACAGAACATTGTAAAACCTATCAAAACAGAATGTTGAATAGAGCAAAGCAATTAACCAGAGCAAAGCAGTTAACCAGAACAAAGCAAAAGAGTGAAAACAATATTTATATTCAAAGAGAAGATTAGAAGGAAATCCTCCATATTTGCTATATTGCATATGGTCATCCTCCCAAGAGATGCTCAGATCTCTGGCTCCCAGTTGCTAACCATGGAGCGGGAGAGACTGATGTTTTGTTCTCAGCCCGCTCACTGGTAGGCCTACAGGAGACATCGACTGGTTCTCTTCCTGGCTCACCTGTCACTTGCTCATTCTGCAACCACTTACCAGGAAAATGGGTGGGTTGATTTCTAGCTCAGTGCCCTAAAAAAAAAAAAAAGAGTTTAAAATAAATTACCTAGAAATATTACACCTGCTTTGTGGCTTGTAGTACAAATCATTGGGCCTTGGAAGTAGGGCTAGAACAAGGTAGATAAGAGCTGGAGATTCCTACCAGTTAGTTAAGGGAGAAGATGCAAAATTAGAAGCAAACATAGAACTGAACACCAAGCCTAACCATTTTGTACTTTTAAGAGCCATAATTGGTTACAGCTTTCCTAATGATATAGGGGAATGAAACTCCCAACCTACTATGTCTGCAAACTTGTGTTCTCTAAAATTGAAGAATGAATTTTAGGAACAACAGAGGTGAAGAGTAGAATATATTTATTGAGAGAAGAAAGCTTCTGTCTAGAGAGAGAGAAGGGGGTCCCAAGTGGGTTGCCAAGGACTTTGTCTTTTCCAGGGACTTTTATAGAGTAAAACCATGGGTTTACAGTGGGAAAAGACTGGGAGCTCACTAGGCAGATGGGCATAAGGTGGGACATAACTATAGTTAGCCAATAAGATCAATATTTCAGGTAAAATTGATTACATTAGGGACAAATGGGGAAGAGAGTCACGTAGAAAATGGGTATTCTTACAGAGCAGTGACTCTTTCCTAGGGGGATGGGAACTATTTAGGGTGTCAATCCTCAGGATATACCCATATTCTGAGGACTTGTATGGTCTTTTGTCTTGAGGCCTGGCCCACAGCAGGAGGTGTCAGCTTCCCCGGCAGTGTCCAGGTGTCTGCACTGGTTCCATTGAGGACCTAGTCCTATTTCACTGCCTATAATATTTCTGACTAGCTCAGTTGCCTGCAACACTAGCACCCTTGAGCCCTGTAGGAAGGAGTTAAAGGAGAGTCAGGTTTGAGATCTGTCCCTGGATGGTAAATCAGCATTTCCAAATAATGCCTCTACTTTCTTCCCACTGCCTTTTTCTTCCAAGCCCTGGGGATCTTCCAGGAAGATGCTCTAAAATGGAAGTTTAGAGAAAGTAGATGAAAGAGGGGAGGTTGCTGTGCGAGCTCCTGTTCCAGACTGCTAGATGCATTCTCCACTGTTTTCTGAGGTTACCAATATGCTACTTTCATTTTTAAAAATTGTACTAATTTATAAAATTTTAAGCACACTTTTTTCTGGTATCTATCAAATCTACTACAATATACAAAGGCTAATAAATATAATAAGCTTTGGGCTAAAAGAATCATTGACCCTATTATTATGACCCTATTATTATGATTCAGAACTGATTTTATTCAACTAACCAAGAAGTGGAAGGAAAGTTGTTAAAAGCCAATATTGCCTGTTGCCTACATCAAGGAGCCTTGGCAGTTTCTTTTCTTTTCTGCCAGTAGCACTTCTGCCCCAAATCATCTTCCCAAAAATTAGTTCCAGCGAGGCCAAAGGTCAATGGAGGCTTTCCCTGAAAGACTCAAAGAAAGTAGCTTTCCACATCATGCTCCGTGATAGTACCCTTTGGTTGTTTTGTAGCAATATGTCACCCAAATTTATCTGTTCATTTTCTTTGTATGCTTGCTAATTTCATGTCTTCTCTTAAACATCAGGCAGGAGAGCACAGCTCTTATCTATCTTGTTTGCTGCTCTGACTTTCATGTGTGTCTAGCACATAGGAAGTCTCCATGACAAAATGCATGTATTATATAGGATGGGTTACAATCAATTGCTCTGGCTTTCTGTGTTATAGTCTTAATTGGGAATCTCATGATGGATCCCAAAGTTCATGCTTGGCTTAGATACTCAGCATTCTAAATGCTGAGCTTGCTGCTTACATCCGTAAGCATGGTTCATTAAAAAACATCAAGGGACTTATTTCTATGATCAGTGTTGTTTTAGACTTTCCTAGGCCAAGATTTTCACTGCATAGCATCTCCATCCCTTCAAAACTTAAACTTTGCTGATATTTAACACTTGGTTATCTTACTTGGACTGGTAATCTGAAATTAAAAACTGTCTTTCAGAGGTATTTATCTTGTGCATAATTTAGAATCCATATTTTATAGACTGAGTGAGTACTTAGGTACACAAATGACTATGTGACTTAAACTTCCAGGAAGATGTTACTTTCGTATTCAAATAAATGAGATTGGGCTGAGAGGCTCAGGGAGTGACTAAGATTTAACCTAATCTAACAGATTATATTATCATTAGCAAAGCTGCTTGAATTAAACAAGTCCTAATCATGCCTAGCTTCACTGTTAATTTTGATAGCTGAAAGACCAGCCTCTACTTACTCCCACTAGTAGTAAACAGGTGTTCGCCAGTGTTACCCACCTAAAAATCCTAGAGGAATGCTCATAAATTCCACCATCCACTCTTGTTGTTGCTCATCTTCTTGGCCAGGGGTGTTACTATAAGGGAATAGTAAAATCATTCCATCAATAGTTTGTCAATGTAGGTTCCTGACTTTGCTCTGATGAACTTCCATGAACTCACTTAACATGAAACAGTAGTGTTTAACAAATTCTACCAAACAACTTGGTTATAACAAAATGGCCACAACCAACTTTCTCATTCATTCCTTTTTTCCACATCTCTCAATTTTTTTCTTTCCTTAGTCTAATAAGAGGAACTATAAACCTCATATCCTTTCTTCACATCCTATCCTTCACACACTAATTGATATCTTCATAGAGCCTGGTAGAGTGAATGGCTGTAAGCAATTCTTTATCACTTCCTATACCCATGACTTTTGCCTTCTAGTTTTGCATTCTCTTCTACTGAAGTCAGAATGTTCTCTGCCTCTTGACTCTGGACTGGATTGTGTATTTTGCTTTGGTGGATAGGATGTTAGCAGATACGATACAAAGAGCAGCTTGAATATTCTTAGGTGCCCAAGCTTGCCGGTTAGTGTTTCCTTACCCTCACCATGAGAGAAATGTGCTCTGAATAATGCTGTGAGACCAAGGAGGATGAAAGATGTGTGGGGAGGACCAGACCTACAGTCCTGCTATGTAAAGTTAAACCAGCCCAGCTGACTCACTGATCTGTGAGAATGAAATAATATTTTTCTGCTGAGTTTTGAGGTTGTTATGTATATATATGCAATTACTGCGGCCAAAGATAATTGGTACAAGATGTAACTCTTTCCACAGCAGAGTCAATGTTTATATCTTTATGCAAAGTAGCTTAGCTACTTGACTCAATTGTCCCCATTCCAAGAGTAGCATTTTGGCTCTCTCTTTGCATAATAACAATGCATATTAGAAACTTTCTCACAGTAGCAGCAGTTTCCCTATAAGGGTAATTTTTCCCTCTCTCTATCTGTGGAGACAGAAAACCAATAATCATTTTTAAAGGCCCTATTTCCATTACCAGGGGGAAAAGGTTAAAGTCTAGCTGAATATTTTGCCTTACATAAAAATGGGAATTTACAAAAAGGCAAACAGATGAGTGGCCAGCTTTCTTTGAGATGAAGTATTGCTCTGTCAGTATGCTCTTCCTATATTCCTTTAGAATAATAATTCTTTTAGTATGTCTGACTCCTGCCACCAGGCTCTACGTCCCTTAAGAGCAGGCATGGATCTCATCCTGTTTATTTGTATGTTTCCAGCAGAAATTCTAGTGCCTGGCTCATTGCCCTTGGCTAACAACAGTTTAAGTTTCTTTATGACTAAATGCAAGTTCTACAGTGACCCGCACAAACAGGAAAACCTGAGATCTGGGATAACCTCAGAGAAGTTTCAGAGAAACAGCATTGATGATGATCTTGCAAGACTGGGTAGGATTTGAGTTGGCAGAGAAGAGATTGGAAAATATTTGAAATAATGGGTGAAGTACACAAGATGAGATGACCAGGAAGCACAAACTCATTTGGAGCAATTAACTTTTTCATATAATTTTAAATAAACCATGAAGGTATTTATGATGAACTCAAAGACCAAGGAATACGAACATTTCTTTAAAATGTTGAAGAAAGCCTAAGTACAATGGAGTCTTGCAAAAATACAAAACAAACAAAAGTCCCCAGCTGTTTTCTTTCCCTGGTAGTTCAAAAACTGGTGAGCAGACACATTCCAAGTCCAGTTCTGTTCCTACCTTAATCCTCTTGCCTCTAGTTCCCCTAAAAATTCCTCTGGGATTTGCTTTAATCTCCAGCAGCATTCTGTATGTCGTTATTCCTCCTATCTCTGACTTGATGGGAAGCACATTTGTATCAAATGAGTTCAATATAGTCCATCTACTATTTGTCTTTCAGCCCCACTACATTGGTTTGGATGGTCAAAATAATTGCCATTATCATTATTTTTAATTACTGGCTATGTTGTTATCAGTAGCTATTTTAGTGATTAATTATCTCAATTGCACTGTGAAGTTGGCACCAAATTTAAGTGTATTTTTCTGTTGAGGAAACCGAGGCTTAGAAAGATTAAAGGATTAAGAGGTTAAGTATCAAGTCACACTGGGAATAAGTGGCAACCCCATGACTCAATTTAGATTCATGTCATACTACTTTTAAAAATATCTTACTAGTCTATGTTAATAATACATGACGATGGGGTTTATTTTGGGAAGTTAGTGCATACAATTTCACTCTCATGCCCTCCCTCTCCCTTTCCCTGTCCTTCTTTTTTATCCTTTTCTCCAGTTTCAGAAATTGATTTTCTGGTTTCCTTTCCTCTCTCTTTATTTTAAGTACTTATTTGTTAAATTATTTATTTTTTTTCTCGTATAAAAGAAAACATGCAATATTTAACGTTTTGAATCAGGCTAATTACATTTAACATGATGATTTCTTGCTACATTCATTTTCCTGAAAATGACATGATTTTGGGAATAATTATGTTTCAGTCATGCTTCCTATTTCTGTATAAACTACAATAAATTATTACAAAGCAAAGCAGTGTGTTATGCAAATACATATGAGTATGTATACAGTAATTTACCTTCCTCACTTCATGATGATAAAACTCGAAGAATAATAGTTTTTTTCATGTTTCATACTCTAAAATGTACATTTATCTTGCTTCAGCTTGAGTGACGATGTGCTCATATGCTGCTTTAAGTCAGTACTTAAGAAATCTAATAAAAATTTAAATCCCCACCCTTATTCAAGCTTGTGAGGAAATCTCCCCATAAACTTTTGTATCTGAACATGCATCATGGCTTGTTTAAGATGCTGTGGGAAACAATTTTACCTGTTTTTCAGTTGCACATAAAATCACCTATGAGCTGCTGAAAGAAAACATGAAAGTACAGAGAATGGGGCATTTCCTTCCAAATCTCCCCTGGGTATTAAAGTTGCCATGTTCCCTGCTTAAATAGCTAACCTTCCCTTATCTCTTCATCTATTCCTAAACACAAGTCAGGAATTCCTCAAGATATGCTTTTAACTAAAACAAGATAAAAAGAGTGCTCACTAGAGGAACTGAGTCAAAAATACATCTCCAAAGCTATTTTCACATAGAAATTGTTGAGAACTAGAATAGATTCATACTGAAGCAAAGTTTTATGTCATTGAAATTAAGATAGAAAGTTATTTTAAGCTAAAATGTTAATTTTGATCCCCAAAGCAATCTCTGAGAACATAACTCTGAAAATATTGTAAAATAAGCAAGAAGGTTAAAATGGTAGCCTAGAAAATATCTGTTTAATACAAAGGAAAGAAATAATGAAGAAATTAAGGAATAAACAAGACATTAAGCATATAGAAAATGGCAGTTATTAATCCTACTTTATCAGTAATTGCATTAAGTGTAAATGGGCTAAACAATTCAATTAAAAGCCAGAGATCAGCAGCACATTTTTTTTTTTTTTTTTTTTATCGGTACTGGAGATCGAACTCATGACCACGCGCTTACAAGGCAGGCACTTATGCTGCTGAGCCAAATCCCCAGCCCCCAGCAGCACAAATTTTGAAAAATTACTCAATTACTTTCTACTTACAAAAGACACATGTTATATTGAGAAGTATGACTAGGTTGAAATTAAAGGGATAGAAAAATATATTGTGCAAGAAATAAAAGAGAAGTGAAGTGGTTATACATAATATCAAGGAAAAACAGACTTTAACATGACACTTCTTAGTAAGACAAAAAGTTTTTTTTAATAATAAAAGAGTCAATCTATTAAGAAGACATGATTATAAACATATATTCACCTGACAACAGAACCTCCAAGTACATGAAACAAAAAGCAGAATTGAAAATAGAGATAATTTAATAGTAATAGAGATCTCACCTGCTTATTTTCAATGAAATACTAGGCAGATCAACATGGAAATGAATGGCTTCACCAGTGCTACAAACTAACTAGATGAAACAGGTGTCTATTTAACACTCCAGTCAACATTGACAAAATTGTTATTTTTCTCAAATTTATATGAACTGAAATAATACAAAGTATGTTCTCTGACTGCAACATAACTAATTGAAAAACCAATAGAAAAGAATTTGAGCAGCCGCGAGCTGACTACTTCACGCTGGGGTGTACTTTGTGACTCATATACAAAAACAACTTGGGAAGACCCAAGAACTCAAGGTTTGCAGAATGAAGAACGCTTCCTTGTCAGAAGTCTGGTAAATCAGGCATAATCAGGAAGGTGTTAGGTATTTTGTTGATCATAACCCAAGAACAACAACATTCAAAGAGCCTCACAAAGGGAAGTCATCTGTAACTAAGGGTTGTCCATAGATTGCTCATGAGTGCAGGTTTAGGTGGAAACTTGCTCACTTTCATTATTTGTGCCAGCGTAGCACACTACCCAGTCATGTGAAGATCAGTGTGTCCTGGTAGACATCATTCGAAGATTCTTTCCAACAGATTATGGCATTAAAACCCTATGACTCGAGGAAGTGATTATATGTGATATTTAGAGGAGAAGAAAGACTTGATTATGGTGGCCTAGCAAAAGAATGGTTTTTCTTGCTTTCACATGAAGTTTTGAACCCAGTGTATTGTTTATTGGAGTATGCAGACAAAAACAACTATTGTCTACAAATCAATCCAGCATCAGCCATTAATCCAGACCATCTTTCATACTTCTGTTTCACTGGTTGCTCTATTGCAATGGCATTATTTCATGGAAAGCTTATTGACACTGGTTTCTCTTTACCATTCTACAAGCACATACTAAGTAAAAAACTTACTATTAAGGATTTGGAACTCATTGATACTGAATTTTATAACTCCCTTATCTGGGTACGAGATAACAACATTGAAGAATGTGGCTTAGAAATGTATTTATCTGTTGACATGGAGATTTGGGGTAAGGTTACTTCACATGACCTGAAGTTGGGAGGGTCTAAAATCCTGGTGACTGAGGAGAATGAAGGTGAATATATTGGTTTAATGACAGAGTGGCGTTTTTCTCGAGGATTACAAGAACAGACCAAAGGTTTCCTTGATGGTTTTACTGAAGTTGTTCTACTTCAGTGGCTACATTACTTTGATGAAAAAGAATCGGGGATTATGCTGTGTGGCATACAGGAGGTTGACTTAGCAGACTGGCAAAGAAATACCGTTTACTGACATTATAAAAGAAACAGCAAACAAATAATTTGGTTTTGTCAATCTGCGAATGAGACAGACAATGAATTGTGAATGCGGCTATTGTCTACAGTTTGTCACTGGAACCTGCCGCTTACCTCTAGGAAGATTTGCTGAGCCCATGGGACATAACGGGCCTCAACAATTTTGTATCGAAAAGGTTGGCACAGGCACCTGGTTACCAAGAAGCCATGTTTTAATTGCTGTGATCTACCACCATATAAGAGTTATGAACAGCTGAAAGAAAAACTTCTTTTTGCAATAGAAGAGAAAGATGGATTTGAACAAGAATGAAAGTGGCTTCTTGTCTTGGAAGAGCATTGGAATTCACCTCAGCCAAGAAAAATTATGCATAGTGTAAATAAGAATTGTACAAAGAATTGTACAAGGAATTGTTTTAACCTCTCAAAGTATAAACATTTTCCATTCTTCCACAGAAATATGCAAAACAGTTCACCATTTTCTACTTTATTTATTGCTCCCTTGAAATGATGACCAGGAAAAAGATCATTCTTAGATTTTGAAGCAAGAGACTTTATTAAAAATAAGTATATAACTATAAAAGCACATATGATAGTGGTTCTAGTTTTATAGAGCATAAGGTATTAAATATGACAGCTGTTCATTCACAAAGATCTGAATTTGCTTTACCTTGTTACTGTGATCCCAGGGAAATGTGCAGATTGCTCCACATTCTTCTCCCTTATGCATCATCTCCAAAGGGTGTCTGGTTGCATGGCTATTCAGGAAGGTATTAAGGGCTTAGGCCAACTCTTGAGTGTCTTAAAAGATGCTGCTGGCTTTTCTGAAGACAGGTGCTTGAACCTGTCATTTTTCTTTAAATAAATACAATAGTGAAAAATTTCCCTCTTTGCTATATCAGTAATATAATAAAAGTAATGAGTGAGAGCAATCCGTTCGGGACCCCTTCTGTCTCTCTTCAGACAGAAGCTTCCTTCTTTTCAATAAATATATTCTACTCTTAAAAAAAAGTAATGAGTGAAACTGTAACTTACATGGGAGTCATATACTAGATTTAATAAAATTTAGTTTGTTATGGAGGTTGGAAAGAATTCATTGAGCAGCGTAGAGGTTTGTTTACATATAACTTTGGAGGTGATAGTTACTTGTGAAATTAAAAAGAATTGGCTATTTTATTTTTAAAATCTGTGATTCTTTAAATTTAATTCACAATAAATTGATAAAGTTTTATAATTAGGAACATTAAAAAAAGAAAAGAATTTGAGAAATCAGAAATATGTAGAAAATTTAAAAACATTCCTAAATAAACAGTGGGTCAAAGAAAACAAATCACAGGGTACATTAGTACTTTAAATGAACACGATATAAAAATTATGAAATGTAACTAATTCATACTTAACAGGAAATTTATAACTGCAAAAAAACATATATAGAAAGAATAAAGACATTAAATCAATAACAAACTAGAAATTAGAAAAAATACACTATACCTAAGCCTTCAGAAGTAAGAATATAAAAGATAATTCTCTGAATGTTAAGAAAAAAGGATTCTTTTGTAAACCCTTCATAAAAATATTCATTTGAAGAGCTTATTGTAATTTAGAAGTATACAGACTATTTTAAATTTTATTTTACAACTATAAAAATAACACTAGTCCACTATAAAAAGATCAAAAATTTCCAGAAAAACATTTAAAAAATTACAACATCGAGGTGTCATCATTAACATTTTGACAAATTCCTTTCTAATCTTTATTTTAGGCCCATATGCATCAGTCTATAGGGAGGGCAGGAAATATATGCATCTTTGTCTATTTTTTTTACTCAGTTTACTTACAAGTTTCCTTGTGTTATTAACATTTTTGATAGATTTTTCAATCTTTGTGTAATAATGCGACTCACATATAAACCCATTTCCTTGGGTGTGGTGGTGGTTGTTGTTGTTGACATTTAGAGTGCTTCTAATGTTTTTCTTTAAATAAATTTCCAGATGTTAGATTGTTAAGTCAATGACTAAATTAATTGCTTTTAAATCTTTCTCCTGTTGTGATAATTTGCTCTTCAGAAAGGTTTTCTGAATCCAAATTAAACCCTACAATTTGATAAGCACTATCTTATTTACAAAATCAAACTTTAAGATTATTTAAAGTCAAGACCATTCCAGAAAATTTAGGATTTAATTTTAAACATTCAGTACAAGAATTACTATTTTCCTTTTTGTAACAACCAAAATATACCAAATTGTTTAAAAAAACATTTTGCTACATCTATTTGTGCAGTCTAGACTTGGAATGGAATTTAGAATCCTTGTATACGAATCCTTAATTTTATAGACTAGTTAACTAATGGTAAAGTGGCCTTGCCAATGACTTAAGAGTTCTGTGTAGTGTTTTTTTTAGACAATGTAATGTTAAAAAATATAAGTAATATGTGAATATACAACTGTAAAACTCAAATATTTTTTTCTGATAAGTAGTGTCAGTGTTGTATTTTCACAGTGGATGCTGCCAGGAACATCTTCAAACATACATCTTCATGCTTCATGTAAAGTTAACATCCATATTTCACGTTACTGGGTCAGTAGGTAAGGTATATTCTGCCCAGTTGTTCTACAAATATGCCATATTATCACCTCTGGTTAGATGGGCAGAACAGTACCACTCTCAGAGATGCTTATATCTGAATCCTGAAACCTATGCTCTATTTCCTTCCATGGCCAAGGGGTCTTGGCAGGTATAATTAAGGTTAAGGATGGGGAAATTATTCTGGATTATCCAATAGGACTCAGTCTAACCACGTGACTCTTGAAAGCAGACAGTCTGTTTCAGCTGTGGTCAGAGAGGGGGTTGTGCCAGCTTTAAAAATGCTGAAAGGAGACGAGGAATGCCAGTATCCTCCAGAAGCTGGAGAAGCCAGGGAAACAGTTTCTCTCTAGAGTGTCAGAAAGGAATGAAGCCCAGTCTGCACCTTGACCTCAGCCCAGTGAAACCAATGTCAGACTTTTCATTCACGAAACTGTCAGACAGTAAGTCTATGTTATTTTGAACTACTAAATTTGTCATAGTTTGTTAGTACCAGAATAAAAACCCAACAAAATTTATGCAAGAGAATACCACTTTTTTGAAGTTCTTAGCATTACAGATTATCAGTCTTTTTTATAAACCCAATCACCAAATATGGTGAGCCATTCCTCTGAATTCTCTTGATTTCTAGTGAGGCTGTTTCTTCTTATATCCCTTTACCCTTCTTCTGTGATGACAAAGAACAATTCTTCAGTTGGATTATTTGACATTTCTGATTCATTCATTCATTTCTGATTCATTCATGCATTCTTCTGTTGGTACTTTAGAAGAACTTTTGCTCATTATATGTATGCCAAAATTATCCCCAATTTATCACTTGCTTTACTTCTTGACTACCCATTCCATTTTTCTGCTGCTTTCTCTGCCTCCTGGTCTCCCCACCCAGCCCTCAGTGGTGTCTGTGGATAAATGCTGCATGTCTGTCATGTGCAGAGGGATGTGACAGAAATGGTAATGGCCTATATTTTTTACTCTACCAAGGTCGCATAGATGAAAACACCTTCTTACTGTATGGAGGACAAGCTGGGAGATTTTTGTATTTTTTATTTGCTAAGATATAAGAATGGCACAAGGTAGTAGGGGAGACTGTGTTCTTAAAAAAAAAACAAAGAATCCACACATCCTTAAAAACCAATGATCGAGCAGCTGAGCAATTGATTCAGAATGGTAGTTTTTAAAAAATCAGTGCCTACATGACTTGCCGTGCTGAACAATAGAACGCGTAGGTGAGCATTCGCTGAAAGCCTTACTCTATTCTTACCCTATTTGGTTCTCACTAAACCCAAACATTTGAAAGGAAATTTCTAGTGGTTGTACTGGGAGAGTCAGGCACATTTAAAATATACTATGTAATTAAAAAGATTAAAAATTTGTATTTGTTGATAGATATTATGTGGTAATCTCACTAAAACCTAACAAGAGTTCTGTTATCCTATTATACAGATGACAAACTGAGGTTTACAAAGGCAAGTAATTTGCACACAGTCTCACTGGCACAGAACTTGAACTTAGCCTGGAAGCCAGTGATCTTAACTGCTGTAACTATGGTTAGTATCACATCTAAAGACTAGTCTTAGCCATTCTGCACACACACACACACACACACACAAAACCACTGAAAGTACAGTATGTTGAATTAGTGAAGGTTTCTGAACTAGATACTGTCTAACTATTTTCAGAATATATTTAGTAATAAGAACCAGACCACAAAGTGTCCAATAATAGAGCTTTAAAAAAATATTTGACTGTCACACATATTCAAATTCCAATAAGACACAATGTGGTAGATAGAACCAACGGTACTGGAATTTGAATATGTGTGATAGTTCAAACAAATTTTTTTCTTTTTTATCAAAAATGAGATATTATAATACCCATTGATCATTTTCTGTTATTTGGTTCAGAAAGCCCTGGAATTCTTTCACTATATGCATGGCTTTATACTATTGTGTTGTGTTAGATATCATTGTAGTTGAAACTATGCTCAACTATAGCAGAGTAAGAGATATGGTGTTAGATACTGTTGATGTCCAGTTGACTTAATGTGAAGTACTGTGTTGCCTATGTTGTCCTGTTCTGATCTGCTCTGTACTGCCCCCTTTTGTTTTATTCTCTTTTAAATTAAAAAATTTTTTGACTGAAAAGATAGCAAGTGCTTTTTAATTAGCCATTTGTTTAACAGTTTATTACCTATTCTGCAATAGTGAGTGGTACTTTGAAAAGTAGGCCTTTCCATTCTTGGGCAATATATTTACTCTATAATTCACAAAATAAATCTTTTGTTCAAAGATAATGACTACAGAAATGTCACTGTGGCTCCTATGTGATTTATTTCCAATTTTGGATTTGCAGAATCCAAATTAATAAGTTCAATGGTTAGGTCTCGCATTGCTAACTTCTCTTTGACATACTTGGGGGTGCAAGGAGCGGGCACTAATTCCCGCTGGAGAGAAATTTACAGCCTGTTCAGAAGCCATCAGATGGCCTGAGGCTGCAGAAGGGTCATGAGGCTAGCTCTGTCCTGGAGTCATCCTGCTGGAGGGGGACCCCAAGACAAGCTCACCCAGAGCCACAGCAACACTCACCCCAGGTCTTGAGGGCTGCCTGCACTCATCTCACGGGATCTGAGCCTGCTCACAGAAAAGGTCGGGTCAGCCTCCTTCTACAAAAATTCCTCTCCCTGTGTCTTTCCAGGGAAAATTAATCCCTTTAATCACTTCAATCAGGCCAAAGTGTGTAGGCCATATTTTGACAAAATAACAGAAAAATGTGTGTGTGTGTGTGTGTGTGTGTGTGTGTGTGTGTGGTGCTCGTTTGACACTTAAGAGTCACTTGATCAGAACAGTCAAGGTAAGACTCCAGATTTGGAACTGGGTTTTTAAATAATAATATCATTTCCTACAGTCACAACAGTTATATTTTAAAATCGCATTGGTAATCCTCTCTACAAAGATTTAAAGCTAATACTGGTTTTTTATTTTATGAAAAACAGAGCAGAAAATTTCATAATCTGATTGCAAAAGAGTGACAATAGTTATTACATTATATATTGTTACCTTCAAAGTAGTTACTCAGAGTAAAGACATAAATTAAAAAGACAAAAAAGAAACAAACAGATAATAACACAAATCATTGTTTTCAACATTTTTTCAATGTTTTTTCTATCATTTTTATACCAGTAGTAAAAATGAAATCCATTAGTATATATTTTTAAACAATGGAATTTTTAGTTTGGGGAAGTTTTGAACGTCTCTCTATTTCCAATTTATCTCTCTACTATTTTATTCGTGTTTCTCACATAAGAGAAAGTGTGACATGTGTGAGCTTGTATGTTGTACTCAGGGATTGTGCAAAGAACAATTAGAATAAGGATACGGAGTTTATAATATTATTTTTATGATGGTCACCCAGAGTTAACACAAGAAAATGCAGGAAATCTATCCACAATACTGAAGACATAGAATATTTAGCCAAGGGCCTGAATCCCACAGCAATGTCCCACATGGGTCTAGATGAAGACCCAGAGCTCATGACAATGCCTCCCACAAGTCCAACTGGAGGTCTAGATCCCAAAGAAGGACTCACGCCAGTCTCTTTTAGGGATCTGTGCTGGGAAGGCTCAAAGGTCAGCGGTGGAAACTAGGAAGTCTATGCCAGCAGGGCAAGGAGTTGTGTGGTAGGTTCAGGGTTCTATGCTGGAGCCGAAAAGTCACACTCACAACAAACACCACGGCTCTCCTGAAAAGCACCACAGCCATCAACAGTGACATGGAGGCCCGAGCTCTCTGACAATAAACACAGTCGAGTACATGCCAGGAAGCCAGTGTGAGGAGTTCATCCTGGAGACCAGGCGGCACACGTCTTCCCCTCCAGAGCCAAGAAGCAATGCTCGATGTGAGGACTAAAGCTTCTCCAGGAGAACCTAACGGCTCACACAGCAACATGTAGGAGAACCCACAATGGCTCAATGCAATAACGCCTCAACACACTAACTTCTCCTTCTCCACGTCTCCATTTATGCTGGCAACCTTCCTCAGGTGAAACATCTATGCTCAACAGCATGGTGATTCAATTCGGCTGGCGTTAAGTTTACCACCAGTTTTTAATTCATAACATTGTATGTCTGACTTATTTAACATTATGTTCTCAATGTGCATTCATTTTCATACCAATACCTCAAGTTTATCTTTCTTTATGGTCCAGTAGTACTCCATTGTACACAAATACCATTTTTTCCTTATGCAATCATCTGTTGATGAACATATATTCTGTATCCAAGATACAACTCTTTATAATTTGTGCTATAAACATGACCATGTGTGTGTCCCTATAATATGATGATTTTAACTCTTTGGCAAGATACCTAGGAGGGCTAGCTGAGTCAAGTGGAATTTCTATTTTTAGTTTTTGGAGAAATATCTATACTTGTGCCCATAGTGGTTGTACCAATTTATGTTACCACCAGGCTGTGGAGAACACAGGCACTGGAAGTGAGGTGCTCAGTTCCCAAGTCTTCTGGGTTCTGACACAGGTCCCCAGTGGGTCCCACAGATATTTTACCAGAAATTTTTCCTTTGGGAAGTCATCCACTTCCTAGTCTGTGTTCTAACTGTTCCCCAAGACAGAAACAAGAGCTTTCCTGGGCAATGGGAATGACTCTGACCTTCAGAGACATGCTTGGTCCTCCCCTAGCTTTGGGACTAAGATGTTATGGTCCTCTGCAGGCTTCCTGCTAGAACTGGCAAGATAATCTGTCTCTCACTTTTACAGGTCATTCTATTAGGAAGATCTGCAATTGGTTCACTAGTGCCCATACTTTTCAACTGTATGAAGAAGGCTGCTGTCTGAAAAAAAAATGAGGACAAAACACAGAAGGAGGCAGAATCAGTGGAGCAACAACTCTGAACATTATCTCCCGAGTCCCCAGATCCAGCTATCCCTTGAGTCAGCTCCACCTATGGGCTCTGAGAGACAGGAGCCAAAGTAGTCCTTCCAGTACAAGCTGGTTTCTGATCAGCTGTGTCTTTTAACTACAGATTCTGAGCAAGATGTTCTTTTGTGCTTAGTTCAAACACTTCTGCCTTCTTCCTTCTTTATGAAATGGGATCATCTTATACATATTGCTTTACAACTTGCTCTTTCACTTAATGTGTTATTGGCACTTTTCCAGGCAGTACATTTAAAGCAACCCCATTCTTTTTAAAATTGCTGAGCATGCCATATGAATACATCATTT
The DNA here is from genome assembly GCA_004027295.1 of Dolichotis patagonum. NCBI lineage: Eukaryota > Metazoa > Chordata > Mammalia > Rodentia > Caviidae > Dolichotis > Dolichotis patagonum. The sequence continues at coordinate 91,730 of PVJX010004515.1, forward strand.
ATCTCTTTTTTAAAACTCCTCATTGGCAAGGGAACATTTTGTCAGTTTCCCAGTTTTTGCATTACAACCAAGTCATTAGTGTACATCTTATAAAAATATCTTTAGGCATTTTGGTAATACTTTCTATAAAATAAATTTATGGTGGTGGCATTCTGGGTCAATGATTTCATAGAAATGTCATAGAGATTGTCACATTGCACTCCGGAGAGTTGAGTCAATTCTAGGCTCATAGAAATGGCATATTTGAAAAGATTCTTTTTCCTACACAAAGTGTGACATAGTATTGTTCTTTTAATTTTTGATAATCTGTGGTTGATATATATATAATTGTTGTATATATAATTGCTTTACACATGCATATATAATTGTTTTTGTATATGTGTATACATATATAATTGCTTTATGTGTGTGTATATAATTATTATATATGTATATATAATTCTTTTAGATGTGATTCTTTAGTTTCTAGTGAAATCTGGGATTTTTTTAAGAGTGATATGTACTTCTTTTTCTGGGGCTTCCCCATATCTCTTGCTCAATTTCTGCTGAGTGGTTCATGTTATTTTCTGGTGATTCTCAGTTACTTATTATGTATTAAGTATATCTGAACATTGGCTGTCATATACCTACCATTTTTTTCCTAATTTGTCTCATTTAAAAATTCTTGAGGGAGAAAGTACCCAGGGACCAAGGTTAACAAGCAACATCTACCAGGTAATGGCTCAATGGATAGATGGTAGGTGACAAGTAAGAGATAACTATAGCGGAATTTCACACACACACACACACACACACACTAAATGAGGCACTTGAAGTGTTTAACCATGAGTCAAATAATACAGTGTACAATGTATGTGAGAGAGACTGGAATAATTGTTAATTCATAGTAGGATGGTGTCATCATGAACACCAGCCATGTAATGGGACTGCAGAGGAAACTTCTAGTTTCAGACATAACTAGGGTCCTACTGGAAGGAAGATACAGACTGATTTTAAAAGATGTCCTTCTCCAAGTGAGATTTAGATTCCAGTACAATAAGGGTTTTTTACTCAAGAGAAAGTGATCAAGTATATGATTGAAGAAGGCGACCTTTTCCTCCTAAATAAGTTCAAGAAAGGTGTGCTGCAAATGACCCAGAATCAAACTTATTTTAAGGACTATATAATACGATGATGATAGACCGAGAGTGTTCTCAAGATTGCAATTGAAAGAACAATTTTAAAACATAAATTGTCCTGTTTTCTTTCCATTTTTTGTTGTAATATTTTTATCTGATATTTAATGCCCTGTGACCTAACTATGTGATATTCGGTTTTTTTAAAGATGATTATGACAATTTACAACACATATATTTCATATACCTAGCTTCATGGAATGACAAATTGCTAATCATTTCAAAAATATTAATGCATTTTTTTAAATTTTTGTTTATAGCTAGGCATAGTGGCACATACCTACAATCCCAACCCCATCACTGTAAATTCAAGAGTGGTCTGGACAACATATTGAAGTTCTGTCTCAAAACAGAAAGAAGAAAAAAAAATATTGTTTATGATGTCTTTCACTAAGTTGAACTTTTAAGTTTTACAAAGCCAAATTTATAAATATTTTTCTTTTAGGTCATTATAAGAACTCAGGGGTGTTATGATTGTACTACTCAATAATTATTCATAAATATTTTAATATCTAGTTACCTAGGTAGAATTCATTTTTGTTGGCTAAATGACTATGTCAAAGTTTTTAAATTGCTAAAAGTAATTAGTAATTTTATAAGGAAATCACAACATGTGTCTTTAAAAACTGTTCTACTTCACAGCATGTTATGATTTTGACTTTGGGCAAATGTTTGTAGCCCACCCAACTAATAAGTAAGTAAGGAGAGGTCAGGGTCATATATTACATTTGTAGTCCATCTTTACCAGAATTTTGGTGAACAATGTTTTTTAATTTTTTTAAAATTTTATTTAAAGAGAAAAAAAAGCAATACAGAAAAAAAGGGTAGAAACAATACAAAACCTCAAAAAAACCCATAAATCATTAGTTGACAAACCACATACTGTCCTCCCAGAAATAGCTGTTCATGTTACAAAATTAAGGCATACAAAGTGAACACACAGTGAGGCTGCAAACAGTTACAAAAAAACAGGATGGAATAAAGCCACTTGAGACAGTATGGTGAAATTGGCACAGAACATCAAAGCAGGTCACCAGGACAACAGTAACAGGCAACATTGTATATCTCGTTGTCTTCACAATAGTTGTTCTTCTACTAGGTACAGCAAAATCAAAGAAATACACAACATTATAGAACACATCAACACAGAGTATTGAATAGAGCAACACCGTTAATCAGGACAAAGCAAAACGGCGATAA